>JAKTSJ010000045.1:0-101000 GCA_030580115.1 Kregervanrija pseudodelftensis
TCCATTCAATAAAACTACAATTAAAACAAGTATAAGTTATAGCATTCAACACTTAAGTATAATCTTATCTTATATTCACTAATACAGGTTTCTTTGCCACAGGTATCCCCCCTAGCCTTAACTAAAAGGCCTTAAACAATAAGATAAGAACGAGTTACTTACTGTTGATCGTTTTTGCTAATCTTGAGTTAGTTGTGACTTTTGTCTAATGAACTATTTACTAAATTATATTAATAAAATATATATCGGAATCCTCACTCAAAAGAATCTCTTATTGATTATACAAAATACAAAATACAAGCGGAATCTTTCTTATACTTGTTTGAATTCGTCCATTCCAACATTTGAACAGCCACTTGATGATTTAACCAATCATCATCTTTTTTAATCCTAGTGTTGGAACCTGGGGAAATTGTACAGCTAAGCAATTAATATGGTTCCTATTTTTAGGTTAATTAAAGCCATTCCATTGTTAACTCTAAATGCATAACTCCTTTAGAAGAAACCAATGAAATCAAAGTAACCCAAGCTCATGATGTTATTTTTAGTAGTATATCCATTTAATTGGATATTAGGATGTTGTCTAGACAAAAGATGAACAATCACAATTAAATCCGATTTTCTATATAAATTAGCTTTTCCCACTTTTTAGTTCCTACTTGTTTTACAATCTTTTTCTTTTCCCTTTTAAAGTAAGAGATCCATATATAAATTATACATACAATTTATTTATTCTTTGTTCTTATTTATTTACAACTTCTGAGTCTACATCGATTACACTCAACCCAATAGTAAATATTAACTTATATATCTACGGGACCACACCTGTAATCGTTCCTCCTGTGAGTGTTATCCTAATCAGCATGTTGGAAATAGATGATTACATATAACGTTTCACCCTACTGGAGGAGCTGTGCGATTTCAATATAAAATCCTTCATGTCCTAATACCTAGCATTGCCAGAAAAATACCTGCAACCAAATGCATTATGCAGTTACACTTAATTTAATGCCGAAGTCTTGTAATGTGACTTCTTTATGTTCTTGCATTAGTTACACGACTTAACAAAATTGATGTCATGACATGTGTTCAATTCTGACATACAATTTTTGTTCATGTTCTGACAGTATGAAATCTCATGGAACTTTCTCGAAGATCAGCATAGCTACACTACTTGATAAATAAGGTAAAAGATAAACACTGAAATTCCGATTCCTGGCGTGGTATTTAGCTTGGTTTCGTAGTTTTATTATCTTTAATTTAATTTCATAAATTATATGTTATCAAGTAGATATGCTTTTATAATACGACTAAACTGATATTTTCAACGTTAAAGAAGTGATAATTATGTTAAATTTTGAAAAGTATAATGATAGCAAATGTTTGAATGGCTGAAAAATAGATTCAATTAATTAATAATTGATTGAAGTCTAGAATTACCTAATAACCAGCTACAACCGATAGATAGCTTATGAAATAGGAAGTACCGCAATGCCGGTCTATTAAAATAAGAGATGGACTAATGAAGGTATTACAGCTGACCATACTGATGAAAGGTATGGAATAATGAACAACAAATATACATCCAGAATAATATAAATAGGAAATAGTTTCTTTTTATTTAAATTGTAACTTACATAGTTTTTATAATCATCAATTAATACTGTAGGATAGTTGTTTATACCCAACCAATAAAACTATAACTAAAACAAAAGACAGTTATAGATCAATCAGTACAAGTAGAATTATTAGCTGACATCATGCCTAGGCTAATTAAAGGTCTTTATCTGAAAATTAGAAAGAATTTTACAAATGGTGTCACTAGAAATATTGATCATATGTTGTTGGAACCTGGAGAAATTGCATAGCTAATCAAATAATATGGTTCCTATTTTTAGGTTAGTTAAAGCCATTCCATTGTTAATTCTAAATGCTTAACTCCTTTAGAAGAAACCAATGAAATCAAAGTAACGAAAGCTCATGATATTATTTAAGTGATATATCCATTTAATTGGATATAAGGATGTTGTCCGTACAAAAGATGAACATCACAACTAAATCTGATATGCTATATAAACTAGTTTTTCCCACTTTTTAGTTCCTACCTATTTTGCAATCTTTTTCTTTTCCCTTTTGGGGATAAGAGATCTATATATATATTATATATACAAGTTAATTATTCTTTGTTCATATTTATTTACAACTTTTGAGTCTACATCGATTACACTCTAACTAGTAGTAAGTATTAACTTATCTATTTACGGGACCACGCTTGTAATTGTTCCTCCTGTGAGTGTTATCCTAATCATCGTGTTGGAAATAGATGATTACATATAAGGCTTCACCCTACTGAAGGAGGTGTGCGATTTCAATATAAAATCCTTTGTGTTCTAATAAATTGGATACTAAAATGTTGTCCGGAAAATTACAATTAATTACAATTAAATCCAAATTGGCTATACAAACAAGCCTTTCCTTTTTAGTTTCTACATGTTTGACAATCTTGTTCTTTTCTTTTTTTGGGATAAAAGATTTATATATAAAGATTGAACACGAATTTAATTATACTCCATTTTTATATTTATTAAAAACTGCTGAGTTAACACCGATTCCACAATCACTAATAGTAAGTATCCGATCATCTATTTACCGGACCATACCTGTAATCGTTGCTACCGCGAGAGTTATCTTAATTATCATGTTGAAAGTAGATGACTACTTCAAACTACTGGAGGAGATGTTGGATTTCATTATAAAATCGTATATGCCCTGATAAATTACAATAATTAAATCCAATATTTTCCTCTATAAAGTTACATTCATTTTTTATTATCATTATCGATTACTTCAGAATTTAATATCGGTTGCACATTATCCACCACCAGCAGTGACTATTATCTTATCTGTTTACGAAATCACACTGGTAATCGATTTCCTATGACAAATAACTTAATCTTTATATCTATTATTTTCCGTATGGAAAGTTACAATTAGTTTAGTTTATCACGCTACTGACTAAGCTGGGGTTTTAATGTAAAACCTTTATGCTCTAATATAATTTTAGATTCTGAACTCGGAGACTAACAAATAAGAAGTATTTTTAAGTTAATAAACATGTCTGCTGCAAAAAAACAAAAACAATGAACATATTATCAAATTAGACACTAAAGCTGTTTAACGATTAACCTTAAAAAACAAAGGAATGAAAGCTAAAAAGGATGTTTTCTTTTGTGGTTTAGGTTTCGGATTCAAGTTAAAACGTTGTATCTGATTTTGGTTTTTTAAAGAAAAAACTATGCTAACTTCATGGACTTTAATTTTTAATGGCTTAAATTAAAACACACCGTGTTAGTCATGATTTTTAGAGCTATGTTACTGGTGCTGAATAAAGAAATATTTATTTTAAAATGATAATTGAGGGAGAAGAGAATGCCATTAAGAACATTAAACCTTATATTTCTACAAATTTATGCCCTGCTATTGATGCTGTTTTTCTTAGGCCAGAATTGACAAGCTCGGTGCTACCCAAAGTATGTTGTGTATTTAAAAACTAAACAAGATAAACTAATAAAAGCCATTTCTGCCTAAAACTAGGAGCCAACATTCATGATATTCAAGATTATTTTTGATATCAATAGCGAACAAAGCTAAGCTTGAGCGAAAGGTATTCCAAGATATAATACTCAAGTGAAAACTACCAGAATACTTAATATATTAAGTTATACTTGCTATATTCTAAGAAATCTTAAGAAAAAAATTATGTTTAAATTAATTTACAAAAAGAAAAAATTATCAAGTTAAAAAAATTCTATCTGTTGCGTTCATGTGGTAATGATTATGATTATATACTTGGTCAATGGCCCTATGTCAAAAACTTTGGAAAAATTGAAAAAAACATGAATGTTATACAAATATTATACTATAATTTCGGAAAACTTTACATGTAAAATAGTTGGGCAGTTTTTCAACGATGAATTATCTGGTTTTGAAGTGAACGTAAAGAGGATGTTATCGGAGATATAATTATCGGATGTGTGTATTATAATACAGGATCTTTATTTTTTGTACCATTTGGTAACGTTTGCTCTAGTCATATCCCATTAATATTAAAAAGTATTAGAATATATTGAACTAGATTAACCAAAATTAGGTTTCTTATAAGTCAGATATCATGGAGTACATTGAAAATTCATGAAACAAATATGATGGCTATGGTATCAAATATACAAATCCGTGCACCATGGAAATAGCGGAAATGCGTCACCCTTAAAATTTTTTGATTGGATTTTTGATTTGGCATAACGTGGAAAAATAGAGGAGTTCCCCATAAAAGTAAAACTGTTCCTTTGTTTGCTTTTGCTTCTCTGTATATCTTTACTACAATAAACTATTCTTACTAGAATTATGTCTGATTTCAATACTAAGGCAATTAATACCATTAGACTGTTGGCTGTCGACACAGTCGCTAAGGCAAATTCTGGTCATCCAGGTGCCCCAATGGGTATGGCTCCTGCTGCTCATGTTTTATTCTCTCAATTAAAGACTAACCCAAAAAACTTTAACTGGTTGAATAGAGATAGATTTGTTTTATCAAATGGTCATGCTGTTGCATTATTGTATGTTATGCTGCATTTGCTTGGTTACCCTCTTTCGTTAGAAGATCTGAAAAATTTCAGACAATTGGGTTCTAAAACTCCTGGTCATCCAGAATGCGAGACTCCAGGTATTGACGTTACTACTGGTCCACTTGGTCAAGGTATTTCCAATGCTGTTGGTATGGCTATGGCTCAAGCTAATATTGCTGCTAAATACAACAGACCAAATTATACATTGTCAGATAACTACACCTATGCTTTCTTTGGTGACGGTTGTATGATGGAAGGTGTTTCATCCGAATCCTGTTCTTTGGCAGGTCACTTACAATTAGGAAATTTGATTGCTTTTTACGATGATAACAAAATTTCTATTGATGGTTCAACAAATGTCGCATTCACTGAAGATGTTCCTAAAAGATTAGAAGCTTACGGTTGGGAAGTTATTGAAGTTCCTGATGCTGATACCGACCTTGAAGCTATTTCAAAAGCTATTGAAAAGGCAAAATTATCTAAAAACAAGCCAACCTGTATTAAAATCACCACCACAATTGGTTACGGTTCTTTAAAAGCGGGTTCAGCTTCTGTTCATGGTTCTCCTTTAAAGGCGGATGACATTGCTCAATTGAAGGAAAAATTCGGCTTTGATCCTTCCAAGTCATTTTTCGTTCCTGAGGATGTTTACGCACATTATCATAAAGTTGCGGAAGCAGGTGAAAAGGCTAACAAAGAATGGGATGTTCTGTTTGATGCTTATTGTAATGAATACCCAGAAGAAGGTTCCGAATTATCTAGAAGATTAAGAGGCGAATTACCAGAAAAATGGGAACAACTATTGCCTGTTTATACTCCATCAGATGCTGCTCTTGCAACCAGAAAGTTATCTGAAATTGTCTTGGGCAAGTTGGAACAAGACTTACCAGAATTAATCGGGGGCTCCGCTGATTTGACTCCTTCCAACTTAACTAGATGGAGCGATGCTACTGATTTTCAACCACCATCTACTGGTCTAGGTGACTATGCTGGTAGATATATTAGATACGGTGTTAGGGAACATGGTATGGGTGCTATTATGAACGGTATTTCCGCATATGGTGCCAACTACAAAGCTTATGGTGGTACTTTCTTAAACTTTGTTTCTTATGCCGCAGGTGCAGTGAGATTATCTGCTTTGTCAGGTCATCCAGTCATTTGGGTTGCTACCCACGATTCCATTGGTTTAGGTGAAGATGGTCCAACCCATCAACCAATTGAAACATTAGCTCATCTCAGAGCACTCCCAAATATAATGGTTTGGAGACCTGCTGATGGTAACGAAACTTCGGCTGCTTACTATAAATCTTTAGCTTCCACGCATACTCCATCTGTTATTGCCTTAACTAGACAAAATTTGCCTCAATTACATGGTTCTTCCATTGAAAAGGCTTCAAAGGGTGGTTACACTATCTTAGAAACTGCCAACCCTAAATTGATTTTAGTTGCCACTGGTTCTGAAGTTTCATTATCTGTGGACGCAGCAAAGATCTTAAACGATAAGGGTGTTGCAACATCTGTTGTCTCATTACCTGATTTCTTTACTTTTGATCACCAAACTGTTGAATACAAGAAGTCTGTCTTACCTGATGGCGTTGCCATCTTATCCGTTGAGGTCATGACTACTTATGGTTGGGGTAAATATTCCCACGCACATTTTGGTATCAACAGATTTGGTGCTTCAGGTAAGGCTGCTGATATCTTTAAGTTTTTTGGCTTTACTCCAGAAAATGTTGCTAAGAAGGGTGAAGAAACTGTTAAGTTTTACGATGGCTCTAAGTTAATTTCTCCTCTAGAGACTCCATTTTAAATAAAAAGCATAAAAAATGCAAATACAGCATTCTATATAATAACTTTTATTACTTATTGTTTTTGTTTCAGTTTTATCTGTGCTTTTCCTATCCCTAATGAATTTCTAACTGTTTTTAAAATATATTACTAAATGGAACGAGCGTTGGAAGACACGCACAAACATTGTTTTTCTGGACGACTTTAATTTCGTGTAATGTTGCGTTCGACCATTTGTCTTCCTCCCATTTTTGAAAGTAATGAGTTTCAATAAATCTAAGAGACAGACAGAGAAGAACCAACAGATTTTGAAAACACTGTTACACGAACCATGCAACAAAGTCTGTGCAGATTGTAAAACATCCAAGAATCCACGTTGGGCGTCTTGGAATCTGGGTATTTTCATTTGTATTCGTTGTTCAGGTATCCATAGATCCATGGGTACACATATTTCAAGAGTTAAATCAGTTGATTTAGATTCCTGGACAGATGAACAGACCAAATCAATGGTTCTATGGGGAAATGCCAAGGGTAACGCATACTGGGAAGCAAAATTGCCGGATGGTTATGTTCCAAATGAATCAAAAATTGAAAACTTCATTAGAACGAAATATGATTTGAAAAAATGGAGTGCTTCTTCAACAGTTCCCGATCCTAGAACTATTGATATTTCATCACTATCGTTGTCTTCCGCAACAGTTACCACTGGATCGACCCCAACACCAATCCAGTCACAATCCCAACCTCAAGCACAAAGAGTTCCAATCCTTTCTTCAACTCAAAATGAGTCTAGTTCTTCATCCTCTTTGTTAGATTTCACTTCTACAACTAAACATCAATCACAGCAGCAAACCGTTAAAACGAACACGACATCCAGCAATTTAACCATATCATTACTTGAAAATGCTGCTCCACAGAACAATTCTAGGCCAGATTTGAAGAAATCAATCTTATCATTATACTCAACACCTACACCAAGCAGTGGCTCTTTGCCAATGCTGAACTCTGGATCTTCATACTCATCGTTCTCCCAGCAACAGCAACAACAGCAACAACAGGCACAGCAGCATTCTGGCCTCAGTAGTTTATATGCACAAGGTCAATCCCAAAGTAACCAGAGTTTCGGCCAACACACACAACCAAAGACGCAAACACAACAATATGATAACGTTTGGTCAAAAAATGCTTCATCTTGTTCTTCATCTTCGGATAAGAATGTATACGGCGATGATCCATTCAAAAATGTTTGGAATTGACTTAATCAAGCATGTGCTTAGATTTATATTTATTTATAATACAGTTTGATATATACAAAATAGATTAATTAAAACTAGTTTAATATCCAACTCTACTTCTCATTTCCGTAACCCTTCCTTCAACATCACTAACTTCCCTTTCTAACAAATTAGCTATTCTTGATTTCTTTTCCCCATCCAATCTTATATACTCTTCAACTAAATCACCGTCAATACAATTCTTAACAGGAACATAATAACTTCTAAATTTGACTCCTTCCCTGTCAGTCACTGTAGCCAATTCTCTTCTAATTAATTTCTCTAGTTCCTTGAAAAAATTAAATTCTCTAAGTGTTTTTAAAGGACTTAAAATACCAATTGTACCTTGAATTCCAGAATAAAGAATACATTCTTCGCCACCAATAGTCAATGAACCCTTTTCAAGCCCGGTGACAACATCACCAATGTAAAAACTCATCAAATGCTCCAATCGATCTGGATCGCCGTTCAATTTACCCTCTCTAATTTTCAATAATGATCCATCATTATCGCTATCACTCAGTTCACTCAATTCATGAGGACATCTTAAAACAGAGATAGTACCAAACTTATCACCGACTACAACTGTCTCATAATCCAACATTAAAATTCTAGTAACATACCGTTGAATATAATCATCAACAATTTCCACAAACATATTAACTTTTGGCTTATATACCACAAACCTGACACCATCTCTAATATCTCCCACAACAATTCTAAATCCCATGGTTTGCAAATCAACTATATCACTAACACCACTAGAAAATCTAAAGCCTGCCTTACGTAAAAGTTGCTTCTTACCCAACTCATACAATGCCAGTTCTCTACCACACCCAACAAGTAATTTACCCTGGAAGGTGCAAATACTCAAAATAAGCTTTTCTGTTTTGGTTTTATAAATAAATTCTAAGGAGCCATCTTCTGATATCTTGTATAGTCTTAACCAAGATCCATCATTACCTCTAGGAACTAATTTTTGGTTCATACCAGTAGAGACAATTATGTAGTCATTAACATTTCCATCTCTCTCTAATGTACATTTACATATTTTAAAAGCAGCCTCACCATTAACTAATTCAATGGTCTGTCCAATACTCTTGTATTCCATTGAAAAAACTTGTAAGCACGATCCCCATTGTCCATCATCACTAACTGGATATCCAAATTGTCGAGCATGATCCATTTTATTCACTCTATCCTCTTCTGCTTCATCATCATCGTTACCTTCAAAAGTGACAATTTCTTCTTGTTGATCATTCTGTTTACGCTCATTATACGGTGACTTGATGGCATTATCCGAACAAATGACATAAAGCATACCATTTTCATTAACATTATCAACCACTTGACGCGGAGTATAACGAATCGGGCATGATTCAATCATTGTATCATTATCTAAATTGTCTAAGGTCATGATGTTCAGTTTATCCAAATAAATAGCTAGCAATCCATTTTTGGGAACATCGCTTGATTTGAATGAACAAACCGACTTATAAGCAGGCTTAGTTAATGGTGTTGTTTTTAAATCTTGTGTAGGATAAGAAATATATGTTCTGCTCGAATGAACCACTACTAGAGGTGATTTTGAGGACGCTATATCTAATAAAGAAAGCCTGACAGGAGATGGTCCCATATACTTATTTCTAGGATTTGTCAATTCACCCTGGGAATTTAAAGCAAGTCTTGCATAGATACCATTTTCAAAACCTATATGTAGATGCATTATCGATGTTGCAAATGATGATCTAGAATCAGGGTCAGAATCCGGATCAAAATCCAGTTGAATATTACTTGGTTGTATGATAGAAGTTGCTAATAGTATTGAATTTGGAACAGAGCTCAATTGTTCTATTGCTATGGTTTCTAACGGTGACGATGGATCTGTTGATAAAACCGATAGTGAGTGATCCCTACAAGACGCAATCAAAAATGGTGAACGAAATTTTCCTTCTGGAATAATACCCAAAGTTAAACCGGTAATTGAAGAGTCCAATTCTTTATGTGTTGTATACTCAATCAATCTTTCATCATCAGACATTTCAAAATAGACAATTTCTCTGTTTGATAGAGCAAGAGCCACTTGCGTGTTGGTACATGATGATTGTATGATTTCGATACCCGGCTGTGGCGACCATTCAATAGTTTTAATAGGATCATCACTTTCAGAGGAATAAACTATTTGTTTCATACCTGTTGCATGAATTTGAACGATCGAACTCGATCCAACTTGGACCGTATTTAATGTAGTCACTGTTCCCTCAAAACCGGAGTTTTCAGCTTCTTCAACGTCCTCTCCAACCTTTAAAATCAATGTGCCATCGGTAAAGGACAGAACAATAAAATTGTCAAATTCATCATCTTTATGAAGCTTAACCGTAAAAACTTTCAATATTTTTGACGGAAGGTCCTGTGAAACAATTTCAGTTAATGGGAGTTCATGATTCAAAATTTTGATAGAAGATCTTGCATTTGATCCACATAATCCATATAGTAAAGGTAAATCCAACGAGTCGTTAGGATCAAATATTTTTGTATCCATCAGTGGATTTAAATTTTCGATAATATTGACTAGATTTAAATTATCAAAAGATTTAACTTCAAATTGAATGTTCTCGTGCTCCTCCTCAAGAGCAGCTAATTCATCCGGATATTCGGTTGAATCCCATTCTTTATCATTTGGGTCATCGCCCAATTTCTCAAATTGATAAATATATTGGTCACCGGATTCACAGTTGGCATATAAAAAACCCGATTTAAAAATTAGTAACGATGTACAAACAGGCATAGAATCAAAATATCGAATTCTTATTCCGGTCACCATACCTGCACCTTGATCTTTACTGATTATGTCTTGCTCAGTTTCTTGAGTTGAAGAATAATCTAAAGTAACTTTAAAAATGTCACCAATTTGATTCTGAAGCAATATGAAAAAAGATTTTTTCATTCTATGAACAATACCACAAACAATTTGAGATTGAGATGACTGATCCTTCCTCATTGGAATTGGAATAGAATGTGTCATTTTGAATGGATATTTATATTGAATCATGCCTTTTGAACATAAGAGAATTCCACTTGGGCCATCCAATCCACCCGGAACAAAAATAGAATAGTTTGAAGAAAATTGAATCTCTTCTGATTCTTTTTTAACTATATGATTTAAACCAAGGTCTAATTCATAGAAATTTAAAAATTTCTTAGTGAGAGTATTCTTAATATCACTATTGTTATCACTATATTCTGTTTCAATTGCAGCAAACATTGGATTTTCAAACCCAACGTCCATACCGCAAATACTATATGTCAAAGTTCTACTTTTACTTGCTTCTAGAGGTGATGACACAACAAGTTTATTATTGTTTGAATTTCTTGACAACGTATAGACGAGTTTATTTTTTTCAATTGCACCGATCATCAAAGCTCTGTTTTTATTATCAATAGCAATATATTCACCGGGGGACAATCTTCTAATACCTGTTTTAAAATAAGGTTCGTTTGAAACGGGTTCAAATTTACCTTTTTCATTATTTAATTCCACAATCGAGAGATTGCCGCTGTCAGATGTTAGTACTAGCAAATCCTTATTTGAACCAATAATTTTAAAATTTGAAATATCTCTTATTTTACTGAATGTATTTTGGTGCAAAATCTGCTTCAAAGAACCATCGTTCTTATTAAATTTCCATAGTTCGATAGATGTATTTGTGGCTCTGACAATTTCTTGTCTCTTTTTTGACCCCGTGAAATTTCCAATGCAAGACTTTATGGCAGAACATGACGGTTTTAATGTAAGATTCAATAAAGCAAAATCTGAATTGATATCCGACTCAGGCATCTTACTATATACAACTGTTTTTTTCCTTTGGGAGACAGAAAGGGTAAAAATCTATCATATCAGACATCGTGAAAATTTCTTTGTAAATATATCCGCCAATCTATTGGCGTGTCGCTAACTTTGTTTATCCCAAAAAGCATAAACAAAAGGACGTGTTTAGGTGTTTATCTTCACATAAATTTATTCCAAGAAATAGGCACTTTTAACTTACGCAATGACACAGTCTCCATTGCTCGAGAATGAGACAAACCAAGTGTCAGAGGAACCTTCAAAGAAAAAAATACCTTCATTAGCACAGAGGAGGCGTTATTTGAACTCCATTGATGAGTTTGAAACAATCGAAGAAATTGAATTATCCATGAGGAAATCTTTTCAAGAGGCACAAACTACAGTATCAGTTCATAAAAGACATGCCGCTATTCTGAAAAGAAATCAGCAAAGGGCAAAAGATTTAGGATTAACAAAAGAATTTAACGATTTTTTTTGTAAATTGATTGACAAGGTATTACCGATTAAGAAAAATATAGCAGTTGCTGATAGAATAGTCAAATTCATTTCGACATATTTTGTTTTTATTATTCCTAGCCATCTGGCGGATGGAGATGGAGATGAAGATGATGATGAAATGGATATAGACGAAGAAGAAGATCAATTTTACTCTGAATTTATTGATCATATTATAAGGCATTTAATTAAAGGTATGTCATCATTTAACAAGGTAGTTAGATATAGAGTTTGCCATCTCTTATCTCATCTGATCGGCGATTGTGGTGTTTTGGAAAGGGATCTATATGATTTATTAAACGAAGAATTATTAGCAAGAATTTACGATAAAGAACCGTCTGTTAGATTGAAAGCAATTCAAACATTAGCTTGTTTCCAAAATTCAGACGGTGAAGATATTTCAGATGCTGGTAAAAAAATTAGATTTATAATGCAAAATGATCTGAATGCCGAGGTTAGAAGAGCTTGTATCAAACAAATTGAAAAAAATAAATATACAGAACCTTATATTGTGGAGCGTGCAAGAGATGAAAATGATATTAACAGAAGGCTAGTATTTTCTAAAGCTTTACCTGGATTCACTCACTTTACGAATATCGAATCAAGTAATAGAAATAAATTATTATCTTGGGGTTTAAGGGATCGTGATGAAACTGTTAGGAAAGCTGCCACGAAATGGTTAACTGAAGTCTGGATGAAAGATTTAGATGGTGAAATACTTGAATTTGTGGAAAGATTGAGGGTTTTAGAAAGTGATGTTGCAGATACTGCTGTTAGGACCTTATTTGATGCAAGACCTGATATAATTGCAAAATTTACACTATCTGCCGAAGCTTTAAATAGTTTGACACCAGAATTTGCATTATTGGTAAGAGTTTATTTTGAATATTGCCAGGATAATGACAAACAAACTTTAATTGATACAAATTTCCCCGAGGCAGCACCATTTGCCGGCATAATCCAAAAATATTTCAAAGATAGGAGGGATAATTTATTAACCATCGAATCACACACGGAAGAATTATCAGAAAATCCGGAGCTAGCTCTCGAGTTAGGTATTATTGATCCTGATGAATATGAGTTTATCATTTTACAGTTGCTAAAAATTGCGGTTGATTTTGATTATAGTGATGAATTTGGCAGAAGTAAAATGCATAGTATTTTGAGATCTACCTTAGCTAATGATACATTGAATGAAACATTAGTTCAAGTGTTGATGGAGTGCTTACGTAAATTGTCTATTAATGAACGTGATTTCTGTCAAATGATAGTAGAGATTATTAATGATTTAAAAGACTCTGCATATGATGAGGTTACGAATAAAAATGAGTCATCTGAAAAATCCAATACTGATGGATTAGATGGTAAAAAAAATGATCTTGCCTCAAGGGTTGATAAATTGATCAATGAAGATGACGACGATGAAGATGATGATGAGGCTGACAATGATGATGAGGATGAAAACGATGATAACGATAAAGATGGAGATGATGCGGATGATAAGGAAAGTGAAGACGATGATGATGAAGATAATGCTAATGGTAGCATGTATCATTCGGCCATGGCAGATATTTCTAGACAATCCATTAAGGAAGCTAATAAATCAAGGCAGCATGAACTTGATCAGGTGTCTCAGTTACCACCTGCGACTTTAGTGGAATGCCTAATTATTGCAAAATGTATGCTACAGTTAGTTTATTCTCCTTTAAAGGAGAATATATCTTTGCTTTCAATTTTAGATAATTTGATTATTCCATGCGTCAACCATAGAACGGAAGTTGATATTAGAGATTTAAGTTTAATGTGTTATGGTCTATGTGGCCTATTAGACAAAGAATTAGCTGTTCAAACTATGGTTGTTGCAGGTATTTTTGTCACTAGAAGTGATATTGAATCTTTCATCGTCACTGGATTAAAAGTTATGTGTGATTTATTAGCCGTTCATGGTATTTCAATTTTACAAACTGATGCCGAAAGAAGTATTGATTCAATGGCAGTTGCCAAGGTTTTTTATAGAACTTTAAAAGATGATACCAAATTAGAAGCACAAGCGACAGTTGCCGAAGCATTATTTAAGTTGTTTCTTTGTGGTGTCATTACGGATGACGAATTATTTGAAACTACCTTATTGACATATTTTAATCCAAAGATCGGCAAGAATGAAGCTTTGAAGCAGTGTTTAACGTTTTGTATTCCAACATATGCATATTCTCATGCATCACATCAGGAGACCATAGTTAGGGTATCCGCAGATACTATCACTCGTTTGTTTAATGATTGGTCAACGATTGAAGAAGCTAATGAAGAAACAGAAACCCCAATTACACCACAGATGATTATTGAAAGTTTCAGTGAATGGACCGATCCATATTTGACGGCAATTTTGAACATTGAAGAGGTAAAGGCAAGTCCATTGCATGTGGATTTTGCATTCCAATTATTAAAAGTTTTAAGAGACTATAATCCGAATGATAAAACTGTGAAAAATTTATACAAACCCATTTTCAGAGTTCTACCGAAATTGACATTCACTGCGAAAGTCGGATTACCAAAGCTTTTGGATTTAAAAGAAGAACTGGAAAATCCAGAGTTATGCCAGGGAGATCTTGATACTGCATTACAAAATGACTTGTTTTGTAGAAATAGTTTTCTGAAATTTAGTGAATACGTTGAACAATGCTATGAAGAGGCAAAAGAGTTTGAAGATAAAAGAGGAGGTAATGACAAAGGTAAGAATACGGATAATGATGAAACAAATCGAGAAGATGAAGAAAAATATACGAATAATAATGAAGATGATGAGAATGAAGCTGTTGAGGATGGAGGAAAAACTGAAGATAATAATGAAAATAGTATCGCAAATGAACCTAAAGGTAAAAATGGATCCATTATAAAACATGAACAGGAGGAATTTGAGGATAAAGGGGAGGAAAAAGAGGATGAGGATGAGGAAGAGGAGGAGGAAGAGGAAGAGGAAGAGGAAGAGGAGGAAGAAAATGGTGAAGAAAAAGAGGAAGTAGCAAATCAAAGCGATTCAATAAGTAATGACGGTATCGTTGAGAAAAATGCAGGTAGTGATCCAGAAGCAGAAGATAGTATGAATGAATTATTAACTATGGATGATATTAACCTGAATAAGGGATCCGACAATTATGAAAGTGATGGCTCGTTTGAGATTAGTGAACTCTATGAGCTCGAAACCAATTCTGTTGACTACGATAATATTAAAGTGAAACATGAGCTTGTTAAGAAAAAGTGTGAATCAAAGGTGACGAAGCCGGTACATAAAGCAAAGAAAGGCAACAAAAAGTCCAATAAGAGGACAGTTACAGTTAAAAGTCAGGTAGAAAGTGAGTCTGAAGATGAGTTTATTGGAGATACATCTGCCATAATCCTTCTTGGTGACCCTGACGAAGAAGAAGCTGTGATAGCTACACCAAAAAAGAAGACAAACAAGAAGAGAAGAAGCCAGAGACGTGCCACTAAAGATGTTGAAGTGTTTGTCGTGAGCGATTAAGCACTAGAATTTTGTATGATATATAGATAATAATTCAATTCAATTAATTAGTCCATCCAGGGCACACAACAGTTTCTGGGAGCAAGAAAAATTTCAGCCCTGCAAAATTTTTTTCTGTTTTTTTTCGATATTTAACGGATTTCTTCTTCCCACGTTTTTCTTACACTTTCCCATCTCCTCCTTTTTCTTCGTTTCATCTAAGATTATATTTAATACGTTATTATTATATTAAACAGCAATGGGTTTATCATTTCAAGCTTCCAATGCTATTATCTATCTAACCTATGGTGCTATGCTACTTTCAGGTGTTGCGATTGCATTACATCAAATGCGGAAATCCAACACTTTAAAAGATTTCTTATCTTCAAATGGTACCAGAACAGGTATCCCCTTAGCTTTAAATTTTATTGCTTCAGGTTAGTACTACTCAACAAAAATCCACAAGAAGGAAATTAAAAGGAAATATCCTTTTTTCAACAACAATATATTGAAAGCTTTAAATAATTTTTGACCTATTATTTATTGCCTATGCCTATTACATTTTTTTTCACAATATTGGTAAACGGGTGCCCATATTCGAACTTTTGCGAGAACGTTTGTTGGCTGAGAATACACCGTTTAACTCGATCAAGCTAATACTTGCGGGAGGATTATCAAATATTGTTGAAAAAAGTTAAATTCATTTTTATTTTTTTTCAGTATAGGGTAAACGTTTATGAATGTTTTGCATCGTGAACTGTCATCCTATTTGACAGGCGTAGTTTTTTATGTTGGTTTTGAAATATGGCATTTGAATCATTCTGTTGGCAGACGAAAATGGATCGTAAACTGAAAACTTGAAAATGAAAATTGAATTGAATAAGACTATGGGGTGATTCCTGTAGGCTACTTCTAATCTTTTTTTTTTTTTTTTTTTTTTTTCAATTACAGTTTTACTACCATTTATGATTGAAGTTATATTCGATTGATTTTTATTTTGGAATGGGCAAGATATAAGGAGCTCAATCACAGGATGGTTTATGTCTGTTTTTTAATTGACAGAAACACGACTGTCTTTTTTTTAAAAGACCGAGGAGTTATACTAACATTATTATAATTTTATAGCTATGGGTGTTGGTATTTTAACGACATATACACAAGTTGCAAATATTTCAGGTATTCAAGGATTATTATCTTACACTCTTGCTGGTGCGGTGCCTATTTTTTTATTTTCGTTTTTTGGTCCGATTATTAGAAGAAGATGTCCAGATGGGTTCGTTTTAACAGAGTGGTGTTATAATAGATTTGGTCCAATTACTGCGTTATATTTATCAGGTTTTACTATTTTCACATTATTTTTATTTATGGTTTCTGAATTAACTGCTATTGGTAGTGCCATTAATTCGTTAACAGGCTTAAGCCCAACTCCATGTATTGTCATTGAATGTGTCGTTACCTCAATCTACACATTTATGGGTGGTTTTAGGGTTTCATTTACAACAGATACCATTCAAGCATTTTTGGTTTTGGTTATTACCATTATTGGAATTATCGGATATTCAACAGAAATTCACATTAATATGGACTTGAAGCGTGAAACATATCATGAGTTAACCAGTTCTACTAGATTAGGATGGATGATTTTTTATATCATGAATATTGCAATTTTGACTAATGATTGTTTTATGTCGGGATTCTGGTTAAGAACTTTTGCTGCTAAAACTGATAAGGATTTATTTATTGCTACAAGTATTGCAGCAGTCGTTGTTGCAATTCTATGTACTTTGGTTGGATTACCAGGTATCATTGCTGTTTGGACAGGAGATTTAGAAATTGGTGCCGATGATGGTTATAATGCGTTTTTTATTTTGGTTGGA
This sequence comes from Kregervanrija pseudodelftensis, assembly GCA_030580115.1. Taxonomy (NCBI): domain Eukaryota; kingdom Fungi; phylum Ascomycota; class Pichiomycetes; order Pichiales; family Pichiaceae; genus Kregervanrija; species Kregervanrija pseudodelftensis. The sequence goes on from JAKTSJ010000045.1 coordinate 17,403, forward strand.
GAGATGCATAACTGGATTATCGGGGTTATTCTAGTCTTTTCTGTTGCATTATCAACTTGTACTTTTGATTCATTGCAAAGTGCAACCGCATCATCCATTTCTAATGACCTTTTCAGAAATAAGTTTCCAATTATCTATTCACGTATTTTAGTTTTACTCATTATGGTTCCATCATTAGTTGTTGCAATTGAAGCGTCAGCAAATGTTTTACAAGTTTATTTTATTGCAGATTTAGTTTCATCGTCTATAATCCCAATAATGTTTTTGGGTTTATGGCATAGATTTTATTTTTTAAGAGGGTTAGATATAATGGTTGGTGGCCTTGGTGCATTACTTGCGGTTTTCATTTATGGTTGTATTTATTATGGTAATGCAAAAGATGGTGGTAGATTATTATTAATCTGGAATGGAGTCTACGATCCAAATGACTGGGGTGCATTTGGTGCTTTTGTTATTGCACCATTTGGAGGTATGCTTATTGGAATAATTTGTTCTGGTGTTAGAATTGGTATTATTTGGTTGATTTGTAAGAAAACTGGTAGACCATTTACGGCCTTGGAAAAACCACAAAATTTGGCATTTGGTGTTAATGTCGAAGAGTTGGACAAAAATGATTCAGCTTCTGAAGAAAATTTTATTCAAGAAACCTCTTATATTGAACCAGAAGACGAAAATTCGACAATTAAAAAGGGCGAAGAAGAGGGGGAAGAGAAAGTTACTGTCAGGGAATTAATTACTAATTTTGATCCAAAAGAGTTACTACGTCTATTAGTTTAATTTTTATAACTTTTATATTTTTTTACAACCTAAATAATCTTAATAAATAAAGAAACATAATTAATAACAACAATAAACAATTCAAACAAATGAAAAAGTAAAAAAAAAAAATATTTTATCGCTCAATAAATTTGGCTTGTGTTTTTTAATCTGTTAAATTTTATAGTGAATACTTTAAAAATTATATTAATAAAAATAGAGTGTGATTTTAAATAAAAAAATGGTCAACTTGGACACACATTTGAAACCAGGCCAACAGCATTATATTGCCATCGGATTGGAAGGTTCGGCGAATAAGTTAGGTGTCGGTGTAATTAAACATCCAATCGGTTTACTAAATAAAGATAATAAGGCGGAAATTTTATCAAATGTTAGAGATACATATAATGCCCCAATCGGTCAAGGATTTATGCCTCGAGATACTGCAAGACATCATAGAAATTGGGTTATTAGGTTAATTAAAATCGCATTACGTGAATCTAAAATTAAAGGTGAAGAGCTAGATTGCATTTGCTTTACACAAGGCCCAGGTATGGGTGCACCATTACAAAGTGTTGCCATTGCAGCTAGAAGTCTATCGTTGTTATGGGGGATACCATTAGTGGGTGTTAATCATTGTATCGGACATATTGAAATGGGTAGAGAGATTACAAATGCAGAGAATCCTGTTGTTTTGTATGTTAGTGGAGGCAACACACAAATTATTGCCTATAGCAGACAAAAATATCGTATATTTGGTGAAACGTTAGATATTGCCATTGGAAATTGTTTAGATAGATTTGCAAGAACACTAAAAATTTCAAATGATCCATCACCTGGATACAATATTGAACAGCTAGCTAAACGTGGCAACAAATTTGTTGAGCTACCGTATACTGTAAAAGGAATGGATTTAAGTATGAGTGGTATATTGGAGTATGTTGACAATTTGGCTAAAGATTTATTTTCTGGTAAAAAAAACAAGACATTACTTGATGAAGATGGTCAATTTATTAGGATTGAAGATCTATGTTTCAGTTTACAGGAATGTTTATTTGCCATGCTTGTGGAAATCACCGAGAGGGCAATGGCCCATGTGAATTCAAACCAGGTTTTAATTGTGGGTGGTGTTGGCTGTAATGAAAGATTACAAGAAATGATGGCAATAATGGTTAGAGATCGTAATGGTAGCATCTATGCCACAGATGAAAGGTTTTGTATTGATAACGGTATTATGATTGCACACGCCGGTTTACTACAGTATCGTATGGGTGATATAACCAGTGTATCGGACAGTGTTTGTACACAGAAGTTCAGAACTGATGAGGTTTTCGTTAGATGGAGAGATTAATTTCTAAACGCGTTTTGTTTATTTAGAATTATTTATTATATTATTATTACTAAACAAACTTATAGACTAATATATTTACAGCGATGGAAATAACAGACACAGAAGGTATACGGATGATACTCGATATAAATGAAAATATACAGGGCATGGTGTTTAAGCCATCAGGGATTTTCACAAATTCGTTGTTAAAAACCTTGGACACGACCCATTTAATTAGAGATATTACGAACGACGAGCTATTGCTTTTCAAGAATAAGACTGTTCAAAAGATAGATAACGAAGAATTAGGATTACCTTCGACCAGTGCTAAAAATAATTCAAGTGATACTACTAGTAAACAATCATTTTCAGAAGATGATCTTAATAAATTATTTAAGTTTACAGATTCTCCCGAGTTTGGTGCTGAAATTGATAGCCATAACCATAATCACAACCATAGAAATTACGACCACATTATTGTAGATGAGGATTATAAGGCAATAGAGAAAATCGTGCAGAGGTTGGACAAATTGGATGAACTAGAGCTGTCGTTGGTGGAAAAGGAAAGAGTAATACTGAGAAATAAAACTGACGTTGCAATTTCCTTGATTACAGAAATTAAGGCATTACAAAAGGTGGTCGATACGGATAAACTACAACTAGAAGACTTTAACAAAGCAATAGTAAGTGATGATAGCAATGCCAATGCCAGTATCAGGGATATGAGCAGTAGAATTGATCAGGAAGAGCAAGAAATTGCTGCCATACAGACAGAAATCGACAATTTTGAGATGTTGCAAAGCTGAAAAGCCGAAAAGATGAAAAGCGACAACTTTTGCCCGTTCATTACTCTTCAAGGGGCTTTTGTTATAACAATAACAATAACAGAATATATTGTACTATATACTGCATATATTTATTATAATAAGTTTATTTATAATTTGAATAAACAGTTCATTAAAATCATTCATAATAATAGAATTAATCTATTAAATTATCATTTTTTTTTTTTTTTTTTTTAAATTTAATCCTCAAAGATCAGGTTTGCTACAGATTTATTCCCCATATTTAAACTTCTATAAATGTCAAATAGTTCAAACAATTATAATTATAATTACAACATTAATTCTGATCTAGCTAAGATAGCCACTACAGCTTCAGTCTTAGTTAATTCTGCTAGTGGGTTAAATAATACCCATAATATTTTAAAAAATAATTCAACCTATCAAAAGGCGATGAATGAAACAATTAACGATAGAGCTAATAATCACTCAAGTCTGATTAAAAAGCATAGTGAAGATTTGAAAAAATCCATTAATTTGAAAAGAAAATTTGATAGTTCGTCACTAAAAAAATTGAAAAAGAAAGATTTTAATGTTTTGACTGAAGACTTATTGAATGAAATACCTAATAGTAGTAGTGAAATTGAACATTTAAAAGATAACACCAATGGAAATAACGGTACTGCTAACGGTATTAGTCAGGATCAAATAAATCATAATGAATTTAGTGAACATGAACATGAACATGAAAATGAAAATGAAAATGAAAATAGAAGCACTCCATTTTCACTATTTCAAGGTTTTACAGCAGTTTTACCTGAAATTGATGAAACGATTGTTAAACTAACGGAAAATTCTGATAAATTATTGGAGTTTAATTCAGTGGATTTCATTAACAACCCATCAAGTCTAATTGGTAGTATCACAAATGAAAAAATTAAATCATCTCAAAATAAAAAACAATTATTTAAGTTTAAGAAAGACATTAACTATAGATTAGATTTAATTGAAATTAGGAAAGGTCTAGCATCAAATGAAATTAAAGAAATTGATAATAAAATTGATAGACTATATGTTTTAAGAAAAAATGTTTTTAATAGAATTGCTACTTTTGAAAATGATGAATCCTTTTTAGAAAAACAATTGGATGAAATTGAAAATAGATTAGAAATAGTTAAAGACGTTGATTTTGGTAATGATAATGATAATGATAACGATAACGACGGTGACAATGAGCATAATATTAATGATTTGAATATAGAAAAAAAATATAATGAACCAAATGAAAAAGGAGATGCAAACGAGGAAGGAGGAGCAGAAGAGCAGGAGGAAGAATATGATGAAGATTATATCAAGATTGATAACAATGAAGGAAAACTTTCAGATAATGAAGAGATTTCAACAACAATTTTATCGAAATCAATTCATAAAGCATTAAAACCACTAGGGAAAAGGCTGAATTCAAGAAAACATAAACCAACTTTACAGAAATATTATAAGCCAGGTAATTTAATAAACGAATTTCAAGCACATGATGATTCTATAACTTGTTTATGTTTTGATGCGCCTTATGGTAATTTAGTTACATCATCAATGGACAATACTGTTAAAGTTTGGGATCTAGGTAGATCACGGTGTGTAGGATTATTGGAAGGACATTATTCAACTGTGAAATGCCTGGAAATGCAAGAAAATATTGTAATTACAGGCTCAATGGATGCGACGATGAAAATGTGGGATTTGAACAAGTTAAATGCTATTAACGACAACAGCTATAACGGTGGCAATTCGAAAGATAGTGACTTGGAATCACCATTATTACACACTTTTGAGTCTCACGTCGAGGAAATCACTGCATTAAGTTTTACAAATCAGACGTTGGTTTCTGGATCGTCCGATAAGACTATTAGACAATGGGATATAAATACTGGTCATTTAATGCAAACAATTGATGTTCTATGGGCATCAAGCATGATGATGAATTCAATTAATAATCTATCCACCGTGTTACCTCCGACACAAATGAATCATAACATTAACTATCCCTTCATTGGCGCATTGCAATGTTACGATGCTGCATTAGCATCAGGTACATCTGACGGAATTGTAAGACTATGGGATTTGCGTAGTGGAGAAGTTATTAGACAATTAATTGGCCACACGGGCCCAGTGACATGTTTACAATTTGATGATGTTAATTTGACAACAGGTTCGGCCGATAGATCAATTAGAATTTGGGATTTACGTACCGGAGGCATTACAGACTCGTTTGCATATGAATCTCCAATTACTTCATTACAATTTGATCAATCAAAAATTGTTTGTTCAAATAATGAAACAAGTGTTAAACTTTATGATAGAATTGATGAAAAACATTTGACAGTCGGTGGTGGTGATGATAGAAAAGTTGTTAACTGGTGTAGATACAAAGAAGGATATTTAGTGGAAGGTAGAGATGATGGTATGGTTGGTGTTTGGGCCATATAATATTATATACATAGTTTTTAAAAGTAAATCCTGATTATTAAACTGAAATGAAATTTAATTTTATAAAACTTAAGAAAAAATGAAAAAAATTCAAAGTAAAAAAAAAAAAAATCGATGGCGTTGGCGTCGGATTTTTTTCTTTTTTCTTCAACGAAAAATTTCAAACTATTAAATATATATAAATATATAGATAAATAAATTATTGATACATACACAATTCAAGATGTCAATGAGAGGACAAACACCAACTATTGTTGTTCTAAAAGAAGGCACTGATTCATCACAAGGACGTGGCCAAATTATTTCAAATATTAATGCATGTTGTGCAATTCAAGATACTTTAAAGCCAACACTTGGGCCATTTGGGTCAGATATTTTAATTGTTAATAACGGTAAAACGACGATTTCAAACGATGGTGCAACCATTTTAAAATTATTAGATGTTGTTCATCCAGCTGCAAAAGTTTTGGTTGACGTTAGTAGATCACAAGATGCAGAAGTTGGAGACGGTACAACAAGTGTCACATTACTAGCTGGAGAATTTTTAAAAGAATGTAAAGGATTCATTGAAGAGGGTATGAGTTCAAATGTTATTAATAAAGGTTTACGTAAATCTTGTCAATTGTCATGCGATAAAATTAAAGAATTACAGGTTGAATTAGTTAAAAAAAACGAAGAAGATTTTAAAGAAATGCTAAAGAAATGTGCTAAAACTGCAATGAGTAGTAAAATCATTCAACAAAATGATAAATTTTTTACAAACATGGTTGTCAATGCGGTTTTATCATTAGATCAAGATGAGTTGGACGAAAAAATGATTGGAATTAAAAAAGTGTCAGGTGGTGGTATGGAAGAATCAATGTTTATTAATGGTGTTGCATTCAAGAAAACTTTTTCATATGCTGGATTTGAACAACAGCCAAAAAAATTTAAAAATCCAAAGATCATTTGTTTAAATGTTGAGCTAGAATTAAAAGCAGAAAAGGACAATGCAGAGGTTAGAATTAATGAAGTTAGTGAATATCAATCAATTGTTGATGCAGAATGGAAAATTATCATTGATAAACTAGATAATATTATTAAATCCGGTGCGGATATTGTTTTATCAAAGTTGCCAATTGGAGATTTAGCCACACAATATTTTGCAGATCACGGAATTTTTTGTGCTGGTAGAGTTTCAAGTGAAGATTTGGATAGAACAATTAGTGCAGTTGGTGGCTCAATTCAATCAACAGTTTCAGATATCAAATCAGAACATTTGGGCGGTTGTGATAAGTTTGAAGAAATTCAAATTGGTTCAGAACGTTATAATATTTTTGAAGGTTGTCCAAAGGCTAGAACGTGTACTTTAATTTTAAGAGGTGGAGCAGACCAAGTCATTGCAGAAGTTGAAAGATCACTGCATGATGCCATAATGATTGTTAAAAGATCCATTCAAAATAATTTTATCGTTGCAGGTGGTGGTGCAATTGAAATGGAATTGAGTAAATATTTAAGAGATTATTCAAGATCAATTGCAGGTAAACAACAACTAATTATTGCATCATTTGCAAAAGCATTAGAAGTTATTCCAAGGCAATTGTGCGAAAATGCAGGTTTAGATGGTACAGAATTATTAAACAAATTAAGATCGTTACATTCAAAGGGTGAAATCTGGTACGGTTTAGATTTTGAAAATGAAGGTATTGCAAATAACATGGAAAAATTTATTTGGGAGCCTGCATTAATTAAAATAAACGCGTTACAAAGTGCAACAGAGGCTGCAATTTTAGTTTTAAGTGTTGATGAAACAATTACAAACAAAGAAAATGATCAAACTATGGGTAATCAACCAATGCAAGCACCTGGTGGTAGAGGTAGAGGTATGCCTGGTATGTAATAACTGATGTAACGCAATATTTTATTTCAGTACATTATTATAATTTCCTTCCCATTAAAGTAAACATTTTATAAATAATAAATAATTCCTCCTATACAATAATTATTTAATTATTTTGGTCCCATATTCAAAAAATCCATTAAATCCATTTCATCATCATTTTTATTCCCACGTCCATCTTCATCGCCTTCGCTATCCATTGGATCTAAATCGCCGAATTCTTTATTTCTATCAACATTAACAAACTTATTTATATTCCAACTATTTTTAAACCCTGAATTATAATTATGATTCATGTCATCATTTAAAATTGAGTTTTCTAGATGTTCACTTGAACTTGTTGAAAAATTTACCGTATTACTGTTAACTGATCTTTTATGAGAAGATTTTGCTGGCGATCCAACGTCCGAAATTAAACTAAAAGTTCTCCAACTCATTTTAGACCCACGTCTAGTATGAGCTACCGAATTATTAATTGTAACGCTCTTTGGCTTATTTGGCATTCTGATTTGCTTCGAAGAATTCAAAAAATCTTTCAAACTTAAATCTGATGTTGAAGGTGATGATAAATTTGATGAAGGTGTCCCCGCTGATTTTTTTTCAACATCTTTCGAATTATTGCCAGTTTTGTTATTACTGCCTAGTTCATAACCCGGTAGCCAGGATACATAATATCTCCATTTATGATAATTATATTCACCTAAAGGATCGACAACTTTTGATCGTAGTGTCCAGGGACGCTCCCTGTACAAAAAAACCAATGTATCAATTGAACAACAAAAGGCTTGAAAGAATGCAGCTGGGGCACTTGACCACAATTTTTCAGTCGCTTTACCATCTTTTAAAACCACGCATTGGTTTATAAATGGAAATAACCACAATAACATATATGCAAGTGGATAAACAAAAATAACTTTCATTTGTTTCATTATTTGAATTCTACGAATTTTAAATTTGTTCATTTCTTCATCATGAAATAATTTTTGAATATTAAATCCAATTTCTTTTTGTAATAATTCATTGTTTTGATTAACTTGTAAATTGTTCGTCAGGATCGTCTGCGAATCATCCGAGAACAGCGATTCAGATTTTAATTTTTCAATGTTTTCATAATCTGTATTCGAATCCAAAAACTGTCCATGTAATTTGGCAGAAATTTGAACATCAGGGAAAATTAACATCAGCAGTATTTCACCAAATTTAAACCAAATCGAGTCACCAAAGGTGTTTGATAGAAAACCTTTATTTTCAGAATCATAGTCATTCTCATTTTCATTCGGATTCCCATTTTCACTCAATTTCAAATCTTTGGAAACAGTTTTATACTGAATCATAACGAAAACGTAAATTGAAATATATAATATTAGAATTATGACAACGATGCAATATCTCGTAATCCAAGAGAAATACCACGGACCCGATAAAGGCGTTAGATATGCCCAATATATATCATTTGAATAAGCCATTGGTGAAGCAAAGGCAGCTGAAGAAAATATTCCAGGTATTAAAATCGATGACACGTATATTATATAACGATACTTGTATAGGCCACCCTCTCTAATTTTATTATTATTTTTATTGATTAATTTGCTGCTGCTATCTTCAGAAGAAGTTTCATCTTGACGTCCATCTTCTTCCCCTTTCCGATTATTGCAACTGATATTTAGCTTTTTGTAGATTTTTCTTTTGATTTTCGATAGTGTTTTTTTCTGTTTTTTTAATTTGGAGCAAAATATTAACAAAGTAATGTGAATTGCAAATGATAATATCAGGAAGTCTGACCCTTCTATGCTAAAGGAAGTCAGCCACCCAATTCCATTCACAAAATTAGAATCATGGCTTGGTTGGGTTCCCAACACCAGCGATCTTGTGCTGTAGATCAATATCATCAAGGCTTTAATAAAGTCGAACGAAAGCAATAAAAAAATCAAATTTTGTCTGAACAGCCTTCTCGAAGGATGAATCAAGAAGTACGAGTAGAATCCTACTAGTCCAAGTGCCAGCGATGTACAGGAAGAGCTTATTGCACAAATCCTTATTATATTTGACTTCCCAGGACCAAGTGACTCCACATAATCCAGATATCCGCTTTCTAATCTTTTCACCAAGTTCATCATGTAACTGTTTAATTAGTCAATAACTAAACAAATAACATCAACTGTCAGAACTTGAACGGTAGTAAAAAAAAAAATAGATTGAAGGAGAGATAATGATATGGTATTAATTAAATTATAAATTCAAGAAGAATAAAAATGGTGTCGTAAAATTCTACATTTCCCAATTACGTAATTTTTGCAAAATTGCTTTTTGCCAATACTCAACTAATCTTAACCAGGGTCTAGATAACTCTTATATCCAAGTCCCTATCCCAGTTCTTCATGATCTGAGAGAATACTCGCCTCTCTGGTACTGCGAATGGGAATACTTATTACTTAATTTGATGATGGACTGGTTGGCCGATTTGAACGCAAACAGAAACTGCTCTGTTGTGTGAAAATAAAACACACAGGGGTTGCTGTCAAACTCCAAATAGCCAACCACTCCAACGTATAGAGTACTATTGAAATCATCATCTAAAGCTTTCAAAGCATAGTTGTTACTTGATTGTAGAACGAACTTGGTGACTAAGTCACATACCAAGGCATTATGATCATTTTGCGGATCGCTATAGTATTGTATTAAATTGCGGCAGATAGTTCTAGCCAAGTCCATTTGAATTATATCTTCACCATTACCTGAACACATTGCAGAAGCTGTTATACCATTCAACTTGAGAGTGAAACAGCTGGATCCAATTACACCTGCACATCCAATTCGGCCCTTTTCCTTAAGTAGATTACCACCAGAGGATGACGAAACAACCATTTTTTCATTTTTGATGAGCAGAATCCCAATTGTGTCTTCAATTTTGTTACACTGACGATTATCATGCTTATCACACTTATCATACTTGTCATACTTGTCATACTTATCATATTTATCATATTCATCATATATAACATCGCTATCGTTATCTTCAATTTCGCTATTGATATAATTTTCATAAATCAATTTCATCTTTGGAGTTACCAATTTGTCAATATTGGTCAAATTACCGATTTTAATGATCGGCCTTGTAATACCTAAATGATTACCTTGATTTTGATCCTGACTTAATTGACTAGTTAAATTACCAATAGCGTCGCCAATTGGATGTAGACTAGAGTTGCAGATAACTGAAGAGTAGTAGTTTTTATTGTCATCCAAATTTATATACGCAATTGTTGAGTCGCAGTAGACTTCACAATCCTTCGTAATCGATGATCCGTAACCCGTATTCGTTAATGGAGACTCTTCCAAGACCTTTGAAATATATGAAAGTTTTTCAAAAAATTCATCATTTTGATGGCCTTGTGGGTTTTCATCATTGTTCTCCCGATGGTTTCTGAATATTTTCTTGATAAGTTTTTCTATTGAAACTACATTATTATGACGATATCTACCAGCACCAGTATGCAACAAAAGCAAATTGGCCATACTCAATTGAACATACAGAGAAATAAGAGGTTGATCATATTAAATGAAGATTGTACAGATAATTTTTTAAAATTACCCGGATTTTGTTACGTAATTACACGATTTACTAAGATATTAAGAGTTAATGATGTTAAATGATACTTAAAACACTTATCTAATAAACTTCTTTTCGGTAAATTTCCATTCTTTCAACAATGAATCAGCAATTGATTCATCTTTAACTTCACTTCTAACAATTTTTTCGATTTCCAACCAGTTACTATCACCTAGTCCATTAAATTTGGTTTCATTGACATTTTCATTTTCATTTTCATTCTCATTACTATTACTATTACTGCTATCATCCTCTATATATTTACTTATCATAACGTTAAAATTTAATTGGTAACTACCATCAGCCAAAAGATCGCTGATGTTTTCACCGTCGTGAATCGTTTTAGTTTTTAGTAATAGTTTAATTTGTGATTCATCTTTAATTTCAGCGTTATTTAAATTTTCCTTCAAAATTGACTTAATTTTATAAATGAGTGTATTTGATTTGATATTTAGCTTAATGTTAAATTTTGGAGTTCTCAATGATTTAAATTGAGCTTCGATGGTTTTGTCATTTTCATTTGGATCATCGTAATTACTTTTGCCGTTTGATGGTATAAATGGATTTTCATGTTTTTCAATTGAAAAATTAACTAGCTGTTTAATACTATTTAACTTAACACATTCAAACAAGTTATCAGAGTTTGGTCCAACTAAGTCTATTAAATCTTGAAATTTATTGGCAAATTCAATTTCGGAATTCATTTTACTAGTAGTTGATGGTGGACTCTACAAAATAGAGAATATATAAAATGGGAATTAAATTTCTCACTCGTTTTATATTGACAAATATTACCAAACTTCCCTTTCCTATTAACAAAGTCAATATCAAAGTTAATATTAATGTCATTGACACATCCCTATAACTATCATGATTACCACCTAAATAGTGAAAGTGGAAACATTATAGTAACACATCATCCAAATCCATACCCTTTTTCAGAGTCAATTGTTCCTCCAATACCAGAATTTTCAAATAAATCCCAACTTCGTATCGTTCGTATACCAAGATTAACCGAATTTGATTATCCACAATTCAGCAGTATAATAAGTGGGAATTCTGATGATGCACGAGATAAATTTGATGGTTCAATAGAATTTAATAATCATTGTTTCAGTAATTCTTACACAAGTCCGTTAATCAACTATATAGATCAAAAACAGTTTGAAGAAATTGTTAGTAGCATAAACAAATATTTAGTTAAAGAATATAATTATAACTCAAGTGGAATAGTTTTCAAAATTATTAATCTACTATGCTTTGGATTGTTAAGTTATTTTGCAAAGCTAATTAACTCCTATTTTACTTTTAAACTAAATTCAAATGCAATTAATTTGGATAACTATATTTTAAACATTAACAAAAAATTTAGTATTGAAAATATTAATGTTAGATTAGTAAATCCAAAATTGTCAGGGTTTCTAAGCCTAGATTGGATAATACCTGATCCTATATAAAATTATATAAAATCAATTTATATAATTTTTATAAATCAATTTTACTTGAACCTTTTCTATACATTTTCCTCATTCTATTATTTAATTTACCATTCCAGTTCAAACTTTTTAAGCCAATTTTCTTTTTTTCCAGTATTTCACTATTTAGAATCAATTCTTTCCTGTCTTGTTCTTTAAGACCAATTTCACACCTTTTTTTAATTAATAATTGATATCTTAATCTTGAATTTATAACGTATTTTTTACATTTGTTAATTTCGGTTTGTGATAACTTGTTAAAATTGGAAAATTTAAAACACTCTTCAATTAACCTATTGATATCTAAGAATTTTTTCGGCGAGTTTTGAATGATTTGAAACAGTTCACTTAGCATCAGTTCTTCATTATCATTATTATCATTATTGCTATTGTTACCATTATTGCTCAGATTCTTAAACTTTTCAACAATTTTTTTTAAATCAACTTCAATTACTTTAAAAATTGTTAAACAAATTTGAAAGATTGCCTTGGAACCTTCAAAAAAAATAACATCCCAAATTCTCAAAGTGGATTCAATTGGTAAAACTCCAATAAACAAACTCATGAACCAATTTGTGGTACAAAATGAAAGTGATGGCAAATTATATAAAAATTCATTTGTGTCTTCATCATTTAAACTATTAAAATTATTAAAGTTTTTGATATTGTTGTTACTATTATCATCACTTAAATTGACTATCTTCCAGACTTCTGGTAAATATTGTCTTAAGCATAACATTAAAACACCTTGATGGACATTAACACCTTCTAAATTTAATTCATGAATTCCAGGTAAAAAAGTTTCGGTTATTATAACCAACATCCAAAAAGTTTTTTCTTCGTTTAAAAAAATCAACAATAATCCGGCAATAAAATTTAACGATTGACAATAACCAATTGTTGGTTTGAAAATTGAAAAACATTTTAAAACTCTTCTCAAAGTTTCTAGCATTGGACTTTCGTTATTATTTGCATCATTTTTAAAGTGAATATTTTCTGGGAAGGTTCTATGCAAATCTTTTTCAATTGCTTCGGTGTTTTCATTGATTAAATTTAAACTTTTTTCAACCAGTAAATCGTAAACACCTTTATTATCTCTTAATTTTTCAAAACCCTTTGCAAAATAAAACCAGGCATTACCTCTCCATTCAGCAGGTATACCTTTCCTAACAAATTTCTTTAAATCATCAGATTTTGTTGGAAATCTAGTCGGCGATTCATTTTTGTTTATAAATAACCCATTTTTTTCCATAAAAGTTTCCCATTTTTCTTTCCTTCTAATAAGATAAATCGAGTATTTCCTCCACCAGTTATTATAATCATCATTACTAATGAAATAGTTTGCTTTCTTAAATCCATATCTATCCCTTTCAGAATTCAAAATACTTTTTTTAGTAATTTTATTATGATTTGAATACGTGTTGGAATTTGCTCTTGACTTCAATTTTAATTTTGACTTCGATTTTGACTTTGCCTTGGTATTTTTATATTGGTTTAATGAAGTCAAGCTAGCATTATGGCGTAATTTTCTTAAACCATTTTCTTGACTGTTGGATCTATTATTATTACTATCATTATTATCATTACTATCGTTATTATCGCTGTTATCACGAGCATCATCATCAGCTTCAATATATATTGATTCATCAATTTTATTTCTAATTTCTTTTAGACAGTTTCTTGATTTTTCCATTGAATCATAGTCTTCAGTTTTAGTAATTGGTATCTTCTTCTTTTTACACGGTGTTTCAACTTTCGACGATATCACTGTAAATGGTTCATCAATTTTTTCAACTGATGCATCTTCTAATATTGATATACCATTTTTACTAGCTAAATTTAAAGACTTAGATTCAATATCAGAATTTTCTGTATAATAATCCAAAACACCATAGGTTGTAGTAATTGAATCCTGTTTTGAATGTTTTGAAAAATTTGGGCTTTTAGAAATTATATTCTCCTGGTCTTCATGCAATGGATTTTTAATCAGTTCCTTATTATTTAGTAGGTTTGGCATAGATTGCGAGTAACCCGAATGCAAATGATCTGTCATTTTATCTGTTATCTATGCTGTATCCCTCTTCAATGCAAAAAAAAAATAAGTAAACAATGTGTTCCTTTCATCCAAAAAAAGAATAGCTAAAAGAAATTCGCTGAGCTTTTTTCCAAATTAATTTTAGCTTTTATTTTATCATCAAACTTATCATACTTTTATTGTGAAATAATGTCAGCTTTCCAATTAAAGAATGTAATTTGGAAATATCCAGATGTTTCTGATGTAAGCTACGACATTTGTTCATTTACACAATTACATAATGGAATATTGATATCAGATACGGATATTTTTAACATTACGGCAAATAATTTTAATTTCAAGTTTGAATGTGGAGCAGATAAGCCACTTTATTATGCAATCAACCAGAATTTAAATTTAAGTAATTTACCAGTTTTTGATTTGGATTGGCAACTATATTTGAATGGTACGGTTCAATCAAGGTTTCAAAGTTCGGTTTTCCCGATAATTTATTCAATTACCACAAGTTTCGTGATTTCAGTATTTTTAACAGCTTGTTTATTTACAAATCACTATATGACAGCATTTAAACCGACTATGCTATTGAAATTTTCTTCAATTTTTGCAACGTCTATTTTATTTGCAATCAATATCAAAGTGATGGTTCAATTGCACACCTATTCAAACAATAGAGGCGTATCACCATTTCATTTGGTGATTCGTTCATTAATAAATTCCGACGCTTTAAATGCCGTTTATCTAATTGCATTTTTATTGTTGCTATTGACTCAGGTTGATATCGTCAATAGAATGTTTTTAAGACCAAAAGAGAAAAGAGTCATTTTCATTTCAGGGATTGTAATAACAGTGATAACACAAATATTATGGGCGTTATCGAATTTTATGGAAAATTCAAGCCATTTATCACTAGGATATTTTATTAATTCGGAAACTTCTGGTCTTAATGATACAGCCCCAGCATTATCCCATTATTATAATGACGATAGTATTGCCATTTTACCTGCGTTTGTTTATTTATTTAGAATTTCATTGTCCGTGATGTATTCATCGCTGATTTATGTTTATGGATTTTCCAAAAGAAAGTTTATTTTCAAGTCAAAAATTTTACCGTTGACGATCTTGACAATTATTTCAGTTAATATTTCGATTACTTTCTTTGTCGTTGATATTTCAAGTACGTTTGTCAATGAGCTGTCTGAGGTTTTCAACTTAGTTTGTTATTTACTATCATGTATAATCACATGGGAATGGTTGAATAGAATTATACAGAGTGAAAAAAATCAGCAAAAGCAGGGGGTTTTAGGTAGACAGTGCTATAATAATTTGGTTAAAAAGAACGGAGCAAACGAAGACGACGACGATGATGTCGATATCCTCGTTGATAACAATCAAATAGAAAACAATTTTAATTTAAAGTTTAAAAATTTTAAAAAGCTCAGTCAATTCAAGAAACTTAGAAACATCAGGAAGATCAGAAAAACCAATAGAGACCAGAACACTGGTGCCAGCAACAGTTTGGGTGCTAGTGATGAAGTTTTCATCTATAAACCTAAACAAGTTGTAATTGATGATCCGGGATCGGAATCACAATCAGAATCAGAATCCGACTTGGAACTAGAATCGTTGTCGGATTCAAATGCAGGTCTGAAGTCAGAATCGTCAGAATCGAATTATACCAGAAGTGGAAATAAATTGCCAGTTATTGAACATCAACTAAAAATTATTAAAGATGACTTACCTATTGAATCCGAGAGTGTGAATGAGATGAATGAGATGAACTTGGCAGATGATGTTGTTCATTTTGAGCCTGATAACGACAGTGAAAGCGAAGACAAGGAATACCACGAACGAATGAATGAATGAATGACTATGTCAACTTAAATTTAATAAATGTAAATCTTTTCTATATAAAAACATACATAAAAACACTGCTCACGTGATCGCGAAATATTAAAAATGCAAAAATTGCCTGTTTTTTCTTTATTTTCTTTCTTTCCTCAAATTTTTATTGCTTTCCTATCTATTTTTTCCACTTATCTCCACTTTGTATTAGAACATCAAAGATAGACTGAAGAATGTCGTTCAAGCTCAACTGGAATTGCATTGAAAAAGATTCATTTTCAACCTACGCCAAAGAACTTTTAGATGAAGCCTTGAATGGCAGTAAAAGGCCAAATATTCTTAGTGATGATATTAAGATAATCGATTTGAATTTTGGAACTGTGGCGCCTATTTTCCAAATACTTGAAATTGGTGATTTAGCAATAGATAAATTTAGAGGTATTTTTAATTTCAAATATTATGGTGATGCTTCGATTACAGTTACCACAAAAGTCAGTGCAAGTTTGTTAAAAAATTATAACAATAACATTGATGATGAACTTTCAAAATTCAATAATGATAATGATAATGACAATGAATTTATTAAACCAAACTTCATTGTTTCCGACTGCGATTTTAATATACCGTTGAATTTAACATTGAGTAATTTTAAGATGAGTTCGATTATTATAATTGTTTTCAGTAAAACAAAGGGGTTAACGTTAGTTTTCAAAAATGATCCGTTGGAAAATATTGATGTTAACTCAACGTTTGATAAGATTAAGCCAATTGCCAATTTTTTACAAAAAAAAATCGAAATTCAAATCAGTGATTTGTTCAAGGAATTTTTACCAAATATACTTTATAAGTTTAGTTTGAAATATACCTTACAGTCGTTTGATCAGTTTCATAAGAATTTATTAATTGAAGAACAAGAAGAGGATGATTTGAAGAAGAAAAAAATACTACTTAAAGACATTGATCCTGATATGCCATTACACATTTCGCCAGGATCGTTAATGCGATTAACGAGATTATCAAGCTCAAGGCAAACGTTATCACTGGGTAATAAAATCGATAATTTATCCTGCGATAAATTAAATAAAGATATAATTACCAAATCGTTTGTGAACATAATGCTTAAAAATTCAAATAACTTTAATTTCAATAAAATCGAGTTGAACAAAGTTGATTTCTTGAATAACAATACTAGAGACATAAATAATAAAATTCAGTTTATTAAGAATTTCCAATCGAGGTCTTTCATGAAGAATTTTAGTAATGTGAAACCGAAAAGAAGAATTATTAAAATGAATCTTGGCATTAATAAAGAAAAGAAAGAAAATGATAATGATAGCAGCAATAAGAGAAACGGTAGTATTGATATAGCTGCCACCAATAAAAATGATAATGATAAGGGAGATAGGAATATTAAAGAAACTAAAATTAAATCATCAAGACGTGTTTCAACAATTAAACATCGCAAACCATCAATTGATTTAACTAAAATTGATAGAGACGAAGAAAAACAGATAAACAAAAGAATTTTGAAATTAAATAGATTAATTAAAAAATCTATTGATGGCAATGAAGGTGGAAGTGACAAAGCACCTATCAATTCAACAATTGCTTTACCACCGCCACCGCCACCTTATTCTGTATAAAACACCTTTATAACCTATATATATATATATCTTTACTATACGCAATAATATTATGAGCTATACATCCGCTTTTGTTCGTCCCACTCTTCGACAGTGAAAACTTTCTGTGTAAAAGCATGAATAGAGTCAATTTCATTTTTCAAAGCATTGTTCACCAGCCTGTGTCTTGACAACTTGTTCTTATTCTTGAAAATATCACTAACAATGATAACGGCAAACGCCTGCCCACAACCACCAGACATATCTTGAACCTCAACTTCTGTGGCACTCAACCTATCTTTAATTATATTACTGAATTCTTCTGCTGATAATCCCGACATTGACCTCTGTTTTTATGTATTTGTGTTGGAATGTGTTTTATAAAGAAAAAACAGAGTTAATTTTGGTGTTGACGGAAAATAAGAACAGCGTTTTCTTTTTTTTCTCCACTTGGATTTATTTTTTATATTTTAATTTGAAAGTTTGAAATATAATTAAGTAAGATGAAAGGTTTGACGAATTCACAGTTGAAGAACATTACAAGTAAACTAAACAAAATCTATCCTTTGAAGTATGCTGATAATTCATGGGATAATACTGGATTATTAATTGATTCATCAATTGATGAGGATACAGAATCTAGTCACACAGGCAAAAATAAAATCCTACTTACAATTGACTTAACTCAGTCGGTTGCTCAAGAAGCAATTGAAAAAGGCACTAATTTGATTGTTTCATACCATCCATTTCTATTTCGTAAAATCAATAAAATTAATAGAACTGATCCACAGCAAAACTCCATGATTAAACTAATTAAAAACAATATTTCGGTGTATTCACCACATACGGCTGTGGATGCTACAAAAGGTGGTGTTAACGATTGGTTAGCCGACTCCATTTCTCAAGGGTCTAAGCTGGTTAGAAGAGAAGTTATTGAGCCAAATAAAGAAGGAGTTGCTGATGTCGGTATGGGAAGATTAATCGAGTTTGAAGAAAAAGTCAGTTTAATCGATTGTATTAATCGTGTTAAATCGTTTTTAAACTTAAAATTCGTTCAATTCGGTTGTAATGAAGGATTAAATAAAGAGATTAAATCCATTGCCATCTGTGCTGGATCTGGTGGTTCAGTGTTTAAGAACGTTGAAGCAGATTTATACTTCACAGGTGAGCTTTCACATCATGAGGGTCTTTTCTTCAAAGAAAACGGGTCTGCGATTATAGTTTGTAATCACTCCAACACAGAAAGAGGCTATTTAACTGAAATGAAGAAACTCATTGAAGAGGGTTTGGGCGAAGCTGGATATGAAGTGATTATTAGTGAAACAGACGAAGACGTTTATAGAGTTGTTTAACTGTAATGTAAAGTTAAGTAAAGTAAAGTTAAGTGAATCCAGATATGACTTTTTTTTATCAGTGAAAAATTTAAAAATCGGAGCTCAGAAGCATCCATTTCCCCCCCAAAAATGTTGCTTTTGTTTAACTGTCTTGTATCGATATAATGACACTGAAAGCTTCAAATGACGAACCTAAACATAATAGACTGAAGTTATTACAGAAAATACGCAACCATGTTGAACAGACTCCGTCACCAACGCCTACGCCAACACCACCACCATCAAGTGCTAGCAAGAGGTCACAATCTCATTACGAGATACCATTGCCAACATCATTTTCATATTCTACAACAACAACAAGTAAAAATCTAAACATTCCAAACAATCCAAAGCAGCCACATAAACCTCCTAATCATAAATCACAGTCGTTCTTAAAATTTACAAAAAAAGCAAGACAATTTACTGGAGATTTGGTCTTTGGTTCAGTTGGTGTTTACGATGACGAAAATATGAGTTACAAAGATAGAAAAAATATGGAATATCAAGCTAAAATTTCAAGTTTCAGGAAGCAAGTCGTTGATCATACGATGGAGTTTTATTTAGAGTATTTAAGATTTTTTTTGGATTATATGGATAATTCAGAATTTAATGATACCTTAAACTATTCAATTACCAGAAACGATTTATGGCTGGATTGGTATAAAGGATTTTTAAAATCACTTGATGAATCAATTAAAAATTTTGAAGATAACGAAGATGAAGATAAAGATGTTCTATCCTTATCTTCCGCCTCATCGACATCATCAAACTCCCATTTACTAAAACCATTTCCCACAATGGAGTCAATTGATAAGGAAATATTTCAAGACCGTAGAATTATTCTTTGTTTGTTGTGGTATATTCAAATATTTAATAAAATTATTAACCAACCATTATTAATCAAAAATTTATTGACAAATTGTGAAAAAAATTCCGAAATTTGTGTTATAACAGCAAATAAGATGAAATCGTTTCACATTGCTGCAAATGAAAATCTAAAAATCATTTTTAATGATCACCTTTCACCTTCAAATTTAGAATTTATTGATGGCTGGCAAATTCATCATGATTTTCCAGAATTTTCAACAAATTTTGTTACAGTTTCGGATAGATTTCAAATGTTAATTGATTTTAAACACTCTGGCTATTTAAATAAAGACTTAGCTAAGCGTAATCCAAACTTTAATAGTTTCAAACTCTTATCAGATGATTTTCTAAATTTCAAATTTGATAAGAATGAAAAGAAATTTATAAATTCATACTCCTCATTTACAACTCCAAGAATCAGTGACATTCCATTAAATTTGAATACTCAGTCACTAATTTATTGCCCAGATTTTACTAAATTAATTAAAAATAAGGCTGATCTATTAAATTGTGTTAGAGAATTTAAAAGAATCTTGAAAACTGGCGGTAAAATTTGTATTAATTTATGGGATTATAGAATGAAAAATAATGTTAATCAGTTGGACAAAGAAATTGAAATCAGTTTATTAGAATATGTCAAAATTTTAATTAATTTGAAATTATCTGAATTTTTACCATTTTCAAATATAACTGAAGAAATCGTGCCGATTTTAAAGGGTGAAGGGTTTCAGAAAATTAGATTTAGCAAAATCGGTTATCCATTATTAAACGATGACGGTAATGGGAGTGGTAACGACAAATTGTATTCATTTTATAGTATGTTTGGTAATTTTCTAGAATTTGTGAAATTTTCAGGTAATTTAACTTTGCATGACTGGATATCAGATCCCAAACATATCAATATTGAACACATAGAAGTTGTCAAATTGTTTATTGATTATAAAATGAATGGAGTTAAAGGCGAAAATGTTAAACAACTAATACAAGAAAGTAATATAGTTAAAAATAATGGAATTGATAAGGAATTGGGTTTTAAAGTTATCGGATTAGGTACGGACACGGGTTTTGGAATTGGTATGGGTATATATAATGAGGAAAGTGTGGGATTGGACTATATAACTATTTTGACAGCTGAAAAAGCGTAGTGTAGTAATGTATATTATATATTTAAATTTAATTTTTCAATATCTATTAAGATATCATCAATTTTAAAGCGCCTTGTTTTACCTTCTTCCTTTTTTTCGTAGTTTAAATCATTGTATAACAAACTTTCATTTGGATTTGTAAAAAACTTTTTATAATTGAATTTCTCACAGTCATCATCATACTTTTCAAAATAATCATTGACTTTATTAACAAAAAAGTCATCTAAGTTAATGTTATTCAAATCATTCAACGTTAAAAATGGTTTTCCATTTGTTAATATTTCAAAATTTTTCAAGTGGAAGTTATTTGTAATATCTAAAAAGTCTATTTCATTACTAGTGTTCATTAAATTTTTATTGTTTTTGTGTTTATCTTTATTGTTCTGATTTTCATCGTCTTTTTCGTATCTGCCGTTGTTGTTGCCGTTGTTATTGTTCTCGTTTTCGTTTTCAATATTAAATTCATCCGATTGCAAAATTAAATTAAATTCATCAAAAGTAATACCTCTTAACATTGATTTATCCTTTTTCAAGTTATAAATGATTTCAAAAAATTCGTTTGCTTTATTATCATCTAAATTTGGATAGATAATTTTCAATAAACTTCTAAATTCATTTTTATTTAAATAGTTTTTACTGCCGGTATCAAATTTCTTGAAAAGTTTTAATTCAAAATTTTTCATTGAATTATTGAAATTGATTGAATTGTTAAAAATGGATTTAATTTTTTCGATCTTATTAAAATTCAAATCAATGAATTTCAAGTTCTCAATTATAATGGAATGGAAAAAATTAATTTTTATTTTAAATTCTTCAATTTTATAGTAATTGTAATTAAAATCATGATAGCCACCATTATTGATTTGAAAATTGAGTTTGGAATTAATTGAATTAATTTCATATTTGATTTTCACTAAATTCTGATTCATTAGTTTCAAGCTTTCCAAATCAATTAAAATCTCATTAAATGATTCAAAGTTAATTAAATAATCAATTTTCAGCAGGTCATTTTCAATTAAATTCAAACCGATTGATATGTTTTTAGCAATTTTCTTGAAATTTAAATTCAAAGTATCTAAATAATTAACCAAAAAATTAAACGAATTTTTGTGTAAAATCAATTCATAGTTAGTTAAAGTTCTAAAATTGTTCGAAATTTTGATGAAAAACTCATTGAATTTAAAGAAATTGTTCAGGTTGAATTTATTTAAATAATTGTTGAATTTAATTTTGAAATTTAATAGTAAATTAAACTCTTTGAAAAGTTTGATTTTTTCGTCTTTCTTATAATTAATTAAATCCAAGTATATTTCAATTGCAGTTTCAACATTATTGATGTTAATAACTGATATTTTTTCGAATTTTGTTATTAGTTGATTCATGAGACTACTCAACTTTGAGAATCTATTTAAAAATTCAAATTTCATTTCTGTTAATTCGTTTATTATGAAAAAAAATGTTTCAATTTTGATTTTTAATGAAATGTTATTTTTCTTGCTATTCAACACTTCATACCAATTGTTTAAATAAGCTGTAATGAGGTCTTTGTTCCCACTTAGTTCCGCCAGCCGAATCTTTATAATACCATGACTTTCAGCAATATTAAATACTGAATCTGTATTATTAACCAACCAATGTGGTTGGAATTTCTTTATTAGTGTCTTAAAAAATTTATCATTAAGATACTTCACATTGAATTCGTCAATGTTGGAGCTTGAATTCTTACTAAACCAATCTAATAAGAATTCTTTTTTATCACTAATATCAGAACAATCATCTCCTGTATCATCAGCTAAAAAAAATTCCCAAAAAAAATTCCAGATCAGCTTAATGAATTTCAGCTTATTGAATGCAGTAAAGTCTCTAGTTGTAAATGACTTGAAGTTATTTTTATATTTAAACGAATTGTGCTCATTATTAAAGTAATCAATTAATATTTCAATGTTCGTGGTGTCACTTTTCTCAACAATAACAATTTCTTTGCTTTTGTTTGACAATTTCATGATTAATTTTAAAAAAACAACACCGCTTTGCAGTTCAACAATGGAATTAATCTTCTCATCATCATCTAGCTTGCGATTAATCCAATGCAACAGCACTATCTCCTCAATTGATTCACCAGTAATCATTTACAGAAAGAAAAATGATGTTTTAGGTAAGAAAATTGACGCGATATCATAATAAAATTAATTTATTGAAAAGAATTAAAGTAAAGTTGATAAAGTAAAGATGTTAAAGATGATAAAAATCGTAAAGATGGCTAGATATATTATATAAAGAACGGATGATTCATTGCCTCCTTTGCAGTCAATCTTAATTGATGATCATATTTTAACAAGTTATCGATTAAATCAACTATATGTTCACTTTCACTTAAAAATTTGTTTTCAGGTGTAATAAAAGATTCCCATGATCTCTTTGGATAATTTCCTAAGATGTTATCGTATTCACTCGATAGTTTAATATTGTATTTTTTACAGTAACTGATTAAATCTGCTGTACCTAGTACTTTTGCAATCTTAATCAATTGGTCTTGGTTTGAATCACCTTTAAAAAATGGTTCCTTTTTAAAAATAATAGCTGCAATCATGGCACCAACCGACCACAAATCTAAAGAATAATCGTATTGTTGTAAATTTATTAATAGTTCAGGCCCTTTGTGATATCTTGATGCAACTCTAACGTTAAAGTCCATTCCTCTATGATAAAATTCAGCCAACCCCCAATCAATTAATTTTAATTTCTTATTGATTGGGTCAATCATTATATTTTGTGGCTTAACATCTCTGTGAATTATACCCATTGAATGTGAGAAATTTAGGGCAATAAGTAATTCATTGAAATAGTATTTGATATCGGTTATTGTGAATTTCGGGTATAAAATTCTGAAATCAATATTGTTTATTTTTTCAAAAATTAAAGCTGGTATTTTACTGTTTAAATCTTGAATTAAGTCAAATAATTTTATAATATTTGGTCCACCTGTCAAGTTCTTTAGAATCTTAATTTCTCTAAAAATCTTTTTTAATTTAACTGGTTTTAGTACTTTAATAACACATGTTTTATTATTTAAAATATTGACACCAGTGAAAACTTCACTGTATTTACCTCTACCAATCTTGGAAATAATTTCATAGTTGTTAATTTCCCCCCAGCTAATCTTATAGTTTTCGTAATCCCAATATTCCTTTGGCCGAATTTCATTTGCATCAGCATAAACCCTTGACACCGAATAAATCTTATGTCCACTGGAGTTAACTGACATTGTATAATGCTTGATTATATCCTTGTTGATAAAACAAATTGTTTTCAAATTGTCAAGAGAAACGTCGAATTTTACAATTTTTGTCGCCTTCAAAAAAAAAAAAAAATTAAAAATGTATTTTCAAATTTTTAAGTTTTGGTGTTGGTGTTGGTTTTGACCCTAAACGGATTAGAATGACAATTATTAAAATAGGGGTACCTAGTTCGATATCAATTACAACAGATGAGTTGGCTTTTAAAACTAATAACAATATAAAACTAAACTATAATAAATTAGCGGTGAAGAATTTTTTAAGTTATATAAATCTACCAATATTCTTTAAAATTAATTATTGTATTGGGAAAACTAATTTAATTATAAATGACAGTAAAACATTATCGTTTATGAAGACATTATTCAAGTATAACAATAACGTTGCATTGCTAATCGAAACTGATAAATTGAATGAATATTTGATTCTTAGTTTTAATGTGGAACATAAAAAAATATCAGTAAATATAATTAAATTTGGTGATAATCCTGCTAATAACTCAAAGCTCATTAAATTTAACAAATATTTAATTAAGAAAAATTCAGTCAATTTCAATATAAAATTTAATTTGTTGATTGAAAAACTGATTAATATTGAAATTAGAATGAAAAACCTGAATAGTTTCCTCAGTAATATTGAAATTAACAAATTGTTTAATATAATTCTAAGTGCAGTTAAGTTTAAATTTAGGGACCAGTTAGCAAAAAATGAGTTACCAGACATAAATAAAATTAACGAAATTATTGATAAGTTGTTTAAAGATATATTATAACGAACGGGAACGGGGGTGGTGAATTGAATTATACGTGGGTATTATTTATTATATATATTTCTATTTTTTATGTATTACCTAAATCTTTTAGAATTAGTTTTAATTGAATTTTTGCATCATTATTTTCATAGCTATCGATGACATTGCCGCCATCTTCAAATTTATTAAATTCTTTATTGATTATTTCATTCATTGAAATCCCTGTGATAAATGGATCTCTATCCTTCAATATTCTATCAAATGACTGATACGGAGACTGATATTGATAGCTGAAATTTTCAATTGGCAGTTCAATTAACTTTGTTTTTACAATTGCCTTACCAATAGGATTTAAGATTACTTTAATCCTAACCCTATTATTAAGTCTGGTATTTAGTTTATCATTGTGCCTGCTACTGAGCTTATCATTTGAAACATTACCAAGATTATTCTCTCGTTGAATTTTAACAAAATCGTTGTTAAAATTATAATTACAATTGAACTTATACTTGTAATCAATTTCTTCAATTGGAGATGATGAAGAGTAAAAACTTTTCTTTTTACAGCTTGAGTAAACCGAATCTACTGTTGAGCTCGTTGACTGTGGCGATGAACATATTTCTTTCCTTTTATCGTTATATTTGGCCTTTTTCCTATTCAATTTCATCATCGGCGTCAAACAAATACCTTGTTTAATCACATCAACAGAATTTTGTAATCCGTTCAATGTACTCTTGTTATCAATTGAAAAGTTCAACGTTGATTCGCCAACATTAAACTCAATTTTTTCATTCTTGGGTGGCCTCCCTCTTCTCTTCTTTATCTTATTCACTTTATTAACTTTATCAAATGGTTGTAATAGCACATTCATCCTTATTGCTTTAAAGAAAATGATGGAAGGGAAACTTATGTTAAAAAATTATTTCAACATTTTAATTTGTTTCAGGTGCAAAGATGTCAAAATTTAAGCATCCTTTATCATCATCAGTTTCTATCAGGTTCCCCACTGAATTGGCAAAATGGATTCAGATAATTGCAATGACTTAATTATCAAACTAGCAAACGATTGGATTAAGATAGATGATAATCCAGTTACCAAGAAGCAAATTATTGATCTACTAGAGGAGAAAGATTTCAAAAAACTAAATGATTTGTTATCAGTCAGAATTAAATTTGGTACTGCTGGGTTGCGTTCGAAAATGGAAGCTGGATTTAGTAGAATTAATGACATTACGATATTACAGACATCCATTGGTTTGGCGGAATTTATTTTAGATTTTAACAGCAAGAATAACATTACCAAAAACACGATTGTCATAGGTCATGATCACAGGTTTAATTCCAAAAAATTTGCCGAATTAACTGCAAATTGCTTTTTAATTAAAGGTTTTCATGTTTATTTTATTGGCGGAGTAGACGATGAGAAGCATTACGAAAAAAATGTGGTGGCAACTCCATTTGTTCCTTTTACAATAGATCATTTCAAATTGAATGCGGGTATAATGATAACCGCCTCTCATAATCCAAAAAATGATAATGGTTATAAAGTTTACTGGAAGAATGGTTGCCAAATTATACCACCGATTGATAACTTAATTGAATCATCAATTTTAAAAAATTTAGATTCCTTATCAAAAGATTATTTTAATACAACTGAAATTTTTAAAAAACATAGTGACAGGTTAATTTACTGTAGAGAATTAATAGTTTCAAAATATTTGAATAACTTGATTGAACATTTAAGTCCAGTTAAATTGAACAGTGAAAAACTACTTTACAATTCGATGAATGGTGTTGGCATTATATTTGTCAAAGAAATTTTTTTAAAATTGAATAATCACAATTCCGATCCTTACCTGAATTTTGCAAATGAACAATGTAAAATTGATCCAAATTTTACCACAATTGATTTCCCAAATCCTGAAGAGAAGGGTTCGTTGGATTATTCACTTGAACTTGCAGATGAGTTAAATATTAATTTAATTGTTTTAAATGACCCTGATGCGGATAGATTTTCTGTGGCAATCAAAACGAATGAGGTTTGGAAACAGCTATCTGGTAATGAGTTAGGTATTTTATTTACGGATTTTGTGATCTCAAATGAGATATTGAAAAATGGTAACAATGGCTTAGACAAAGTTTTTATTATAAACTCAACGGTTTCAACAACAATGATTAAATCCATGTCATCAAAATTGGGCTTCAACTTTACTGAAACTCTAACGGGATTTAAGTGGATTGGTAACAAGTCAATTGAGTTAGAATCAAATGGCTTTAAAGTTCCATTTGCATTTGAAGAAGCCATTGGTTTTATGTTTAATAACAATGTTCATGATAAAGACGGTTTGTTTGCCTTAGTTAATTTTTTGAAAATGTATAATTATTGGACCAACAATAATTTAAACGTTTTAACGAAATTAGAAAGCCTATATGAAACTTTTGGTTATTTTAAGCAACTAAATGGTTATTATAAGACTTCAAACGACTTTTCCATTATTAAAACAATTTTCGGTGATAAAATTAGGAAAACTATTAAAAATTTTGAAAATATAGAAGAAAATCACATTGATAGGTTTAAAATAACCTATTGGAGAGATTTAACTACTGGCTATGATTCTTCTACTGTTGATAGGAAGCCAGAATTGTTTGTTGATGAAAGCTCGGAAATGATTACAGTGGAGTTAAAGTATGATGAAAACAATACAAGAAAACACACAAAAGATAATGATGATTTAATTAGATTTACAGTTAGAAATTCAGGTACAGAACCGAAATTAAAAGTTTACATCGAAGCCAAATCTAATTCAGAAGATAAGTCTATTAAATTAACCTACGAAGTCTGGAATTTATTGAAAGAATTATGGTTTGAACCTGAAATCAACAACTTGGTTGAATCGGTTTAGCGATTATTTTTTTTTAGAAGAAGAAAAATGTTTTTATTTTTGTTTTTATGTCCATAATAGTATTTATCTGGTCTCTGTTTTTTTTTGTTTAAGTTTTTTATTTAATTCCATATACCTATTAAAATGCTACGAAATAATACATGGAGTCCTAAAAAGAATGATGTTTTACTGTATGTTGATGCTAACTGATAATTTTCATTTAATATTGTTTGATTATTCATGTTTTTACTAACATTCTTAAGTCGTTATGAAAAAAAACCTAGAGAAAAAGGTATTGAAGATAATCAATTGATAATTAAAATGGTTCTTGGCATTATAATGTTTGTTGCACTAATTTTTGTTGGACTTAATACATTAAATAATGAAGGAAATGGTGCATCGGTGCATGATAATGAAAACGGATCAACTGATGACTTAATTTCCACAGCAGATGTTAAAAGTGGAAATAGTATTATTGATAATGCACTGGCACCACCACCAAATCAAGACGATTCATTGCCATCAACAGTTGAATATTATGATTTATCGGATTATAGCGGTTCGCCTCTTGGAAAGGAAAATAAAGAAATCGTTTTGCTTTTAATTCCATTAAGAAATGCAGAAAAAGTTTTGCCATTAATGTTTAGGAATTTAATGAATATGACATATGATCATAGTTTAATTGATATTGCATTTTTAGTCAGTGATTGTTCAGAGAATGATAAAACTTTGGAAACATTGTATGAATTTTCAACTGCATTACAAGAAAATAAATTACTGGATATGTTAGAAAGTTTTGAAAAAAAAACAAAGGGTAAGGGAGTTTTTGGTTCAAGTGATTTATATTTAAAGTATATGCCAGAAGGCTACGTTGAACAGGTAAAAAAAGCATATTCACCACCTTATCATGATGAATATTTGAAACCTTTCCGTTCAATTCAAATTTTCCAGAAAGATTTTGGTCAAGTAATTGGCCAAGGATTTAGTGATAGACACGATGTTAAAATTCAAGGTATTAGAAGAAAGTTAATGGGTAGAGCTAGAAACTGGTTATTATCAAATGCACTCAAACCATACCATTCGTGGGTTTACTGGAGAGATGTTGATATTGAGATGTCACCAGGTAATATATTAGAATTTATGATGAAATTTTCAAACGATTTTGATATAATTGTGCCAAATGTCTGGAGACCTTTGCCAACATTTTTAGGTAAAGAGCAGCCATATGATTTGAATTCTTGGATTGAATCTCCAGAAGGATTAAAACTAGCTGAAACATTAAATGAAGACGATGTTATTGTTGAGGGTTATGCTGAATATTCAACCTGGAGAGCCCATCTGGCATATATCAGAGATGAAGGCGCAAATATAAATGAAGTAATTGATTTAGATGGTGTTGGTGGTGTTTCAATATTGGCTAATGCAAAGATATTTAGGTCAGGTGTAAATTTCCCTGCGTTTACATTTTTAAATCATGCTGAAACTGAAGCATTCGGGAAATTGGCTAAAAAAATGGGATTTAGAGTTGGTGGTTTACCTCATTATACGATTTGGCATATTTATGAACCAAGTGAAGATGATTTAATTGAAATTTCAAGATTGGAAAGAAGAAAAAGAAGATTCGGTAAAAATGTAAAAAGTTAATGAGTTTTAATTAGTACAATTTTATAAAATTTCATGCCAAATATTAATAGAGTCAAAAATTATTCACCTATATATAAAATTATCTAAAATTATGTTTATAAAACTGATAAAAATACTAGAATTAGAGAAATTAGATGGCTGTCTGAATTTATAATTCTACTGCCTTTATTACTTTGTTTTGATGTTGAAATTGTTGAAACGTTTGACGAAGAAACGTTTGACGACGAAACCTTTGAAGCACTCATCGTTGAAATATTCGTCGTTGAAGTTGGAGTTTTCGATGGGGTGGCTGTGGCTGTTGCATCAACAGTTACTAACTTAATATTATTATTTCTTTCTGCTAGTCCAATGGATTTCGTTTCATAATCAAATTCAATAAAATTATTTTTCATAAATAGAATACCTAAAATCCAAGAACCATCACTTGTGGAGTCTAAACCTTGAAAATTACTAACACAATAACCATAGTAGGTACTGGTTTCCGAATAACTATTACCAATATACATTTCAGGTGTTAAAGTCCAGTTCTTGCCCGAAATTTCAAGTTCAATATCAATTGTTGAATTACAGTATATTGCAAAATTTGTACCGTCAGTTATTGAATTTTGGAAAAACGAATGTAGTTTTAATGCATCATTAACATTTAAAATGATTGATGTTGTACCACTATCTAGCAAACCAATTCTTGAAACAGTGGAATTAGTATTATCAATTTTAATCGAATTAAAATTCACTAGAAATTTACTAATGAAAACTTTATCAATTTGGAATTCCCATTGATTAACTGATTGGTCTAAAACTGGTAAATTATACAATTCACCATTAAACAGACTTGAATTATCGTCTGAATTGATCAGCATCAATCCATTATTTTCAAAATTACTTTCATATTCTCCCATACAAATTGTGAATTTTCTGTGGTCAATTTGGTCATTGTCATATAAAAATGAAACTATGTTAACTAAATCGGTTTCAACTGAGTTGTTTAATGGAAGGCCTAAAACACCAACGAATTCAAACGTTTCAAAGGTATCTGGCACTGTATTTGCAACACCAAATTTAAAATCCCTTAATTCATAGTCTGCAATTAGAATATTATCTATAACTATTGGCCCAATTGCAGACCCTGAATTATATGATAAATCGAACTTTTCGTTTGTTTCTGTTTGGATTGGCACATTAAATAACTTGTGTTTATTTTCAGTGCATGATATATCTGTACAGTTAGAAGAATACAGCCAAAGGTACGGTGATCCTGTATCAACTAACACCGGATAATTGACCGAACCAATGGTTGTATTAATGAAAAATGCCTGTTCATCCTCGTCAGATTTTAAAAATGTCATACCGGCTGTCATTGAAACTGTTTCTATGGATGACGATGATGGCGATGATGGTGATGATGCTATTGTTAATGAATACGATCCATTGGATGATTGTAGTGTTCTTTGCTTTTCAAGAACTATGAAATTCTCGGGTATTTTTTCTAGTAATGAAACATGATATGCTTCATTTTTGTTGATAAAAGTGGGTATATTACCATTAAATGCAAATGTGTTGAACGAAAACCAGAGCACCGCTACTGTAAAACTAGTAACTTTCATCTCTTTGATCACTAGATGATACAAGAGTTAATGCATACGTAGATCAAAAATAATAGCGATAATAAAACGATAATAATAATGATAATAATAATAATAATAAAAATTCAAAACCGTCTGACAAAACGTACACGACCATTGGTGTGTTGACAATTGCCTATTTGGGAACGCCGAGCGCGTTACCAGTATTGGTTATTAAAACAACACCTGGCATTTGTTGTTGATACGATGTGTATACTGGCAAATTTGTTTGTCTATTAGATTACAGTTTATTTGTTATTGACGGTCTAAGAAGTTGATTGGTTTATTAAAGGCGGTAATGACGATATAAAGCCAGATTGTGTTGTTTTTAATATTGCATTTTTTTCCAAATTTTTGTTTACTTATTTTACAGTGCGAATAATAGTGGTAAAATGTTAAGAATTCTTTAATTTACCTGACTTAGAGATAAATTTTTTTGATAGGATCGTTTAATTTAATATACATACTTGTTATCACTAAAGACTTGAGAAATGTTATCATTTAATGGTTAAAAACGTTTCAATACCCACAAAAACAGTGTTGCGACAAAATCTCGTGTAACAAAGGCATTTTCCTCGTATAATAGGCAGCATTATTGGCACAGCCTTGAGAATGCCCACATTAGGATTAGATATTATGGGGGAGTCACGTGACTTTATGTCCAATTATGTTTATATATATATATATATATATATATATATGGTTCTTATATACGATTATCATAACTTTGACTCTTTAACTAGACTACCAATAATTCTGCCAGCAATACTTTCAGGCGATGGTATTGTCCAGTTAACACTTTCTCTATTTTTGTTATCCATCCACTTTTCAATATCGCTTCTAGCAAACCATCTACAGTCTTCCAGTTCATCATCTAGATTGACATTGATTTTTTGATTACCTTTAACAAGACCAATACAACCAACCATTAAATTTGCAGGAAATGGCCACGGCTGACTTTCAATGATCTTAATGTTGCTTGGTTCAATTGATATTCCAGTTTCTTCGTAGACTTCACGAACACAACAGTCTTCAATCGTTTCACCAGGCTCCATAAATCCTGAAAAGCAAGAATACTTTTTAACATTTTTACTTTTATCATGTCTTCTCTTATTATGGCCCAGTAGAATCTCATTTTCCTCGTTCTTCAAAGCAATTATAACAACCGGATCAACCCTAGGGAACGAAACGTTGTTGTTCGAACCAATTTCACAAACTTGATCTTTGTATGGAGAGTTGTTCATACACTCGAGTCTTGTACCTGCATCTCTGGCAATATTGTTACCTCCACATGAAGCGCAGAACTTATGTTTAGAAATCCAATCCATATACATATTTGCATACGAAAATAGTGTTGCTTCGTAGTTTGGTAGTAAAATGATCTCGTCAACTTTCTGAATATACTTGAACTCATCTGGGATATTTTCTTGTAAACTGATGGAATTAGTTATATCAATGGCAAAAATTGGTGTTCCTTTAACATTTTCAATTGTATCATTGAATTGCAAACTACTGTTATGGCTATTAATACTACTGGTAACACTATTAGTATCATGGTTCTGATTATTCGTATCTATTCCTAGCCAAACAACCTTAATAGAGTTGCAATTGAATTCAGCGGATGCTATTTCACTCTTTATTTTCTTATTAAAACTATCCCAATTTTTTAACTCATTATCAAAAATGGCATTATCCTTTTGTGAAATTAATTTTAAATTTGTCTTTGTCGAGTTGCCTAGAACTTCAAATCTTTTGTTAATTGAATTTTTACGGAATATTAAAAGTTTCGATGTTTGTGACTCAATGATCCTCGAAATAAATTGTTTATTCCTTCGTAGATATGAATATCTGTTGATATGTAATGAAGAACCGAAAAAAATGTCCGACATCGTTTGTTATGTGCAATGATAGAGAAACTTACTGCTTGGTATTACTATGAAGCGGGGAAACGAGGAAATTTATTCACAGGATAAACTGAGTAGATGATGACTAATAACCAAAATCTTTTAAGATCATGATAAATTTTAGTCTTTTTAATCTTAGAAGTTACGATTATTACCATATTAAAGGATGATTTCGGGTATCCTAGTTTTCATTAATTTTCAAAGCCTTTGAACAGTATTTTAGTGTTTTGAAAAATTATAAATCTAGTTTACTTTCGCAGTTAAAATTAATTTATGTAATCAATATTTATGAAGAAAGAATGATTCTGGTATTTAAATTAAAATAAATTAAAACTAAGAAAGGAAGAGAAAAAGAAAAATGTGTAGAAACTAACATAAACTAAAAAACCTCTTTATTATTAAATGAATTTTTTTTTTCCAATTTTTATGCAAATTAAATGCCGTTTTATTAATTAAAAGATGTAACTTATATATTTAATGATGTATGTGAAAAGCAAAAAAAAAATTAAAAAATATATATAAAACAATATATATTTGAAGAAATTGGAAATTTATCAGTATCATTTTATGATGATATATTATGGCAGTATTCAATTTACTCTTAATGAAATAAAAAGAAAAACCCCAAGTAGCTGATTAAATATCTTTTTCTTTAATTTTTTTTATCGATTTGAATGAAACTATTGGAGTGAACCACAATAATTTATTTACAGCCAAGCTGGGTTTGCGTTTGCATTTGTATTCGGTTGTTGTTGTGGTGGTTGCTGCGGTTGTTGAGGTTGTTGTTGTAAAGAATCGATTATTGGTTGTTGTTGATATTGATTATAAAATTGTTGTTGTTGTGGAGAACCTTGTTGTAATTGGGGTTGTGGTGACTTCTTTTGGATTCTAAAAGATTGCTTTGCCGTTTCAATTGCTTCAACATCCGGGACTTGAATTGCTTGATTTTGTGGTTGTTGTAATAAAGGTTTAATATTTGAGTTAATATTTGAGTTAATATTTGGGTTCACGTTTGGGTTGACGTTTGGATTGACGTTTGGATTGACGTTTGGATTGATGTTTGGATTCACATTTGGATTAACATTAATATTAACAATTGGGCTGGCATTTGGAATTTGATTAATATTTGGATTTTGAATCGGAGTTGGAGTTGCTTGTTGAACGTTATCACCTTGATAATAACGTTGTTGCTGGTTTGGGTCGTTCTGGATTTGTTGTTGTTGTTGTTGTTGTTGTTGTTGTTGTTGCTGCTGCTGCTGCTGCTGCTGCTGTTGCTGCTGTTGTTGTTGTAGCTGATCTTTTTCGTTGTTACCCTCTTCACCATTTTGGACTGCCTTTTGTTGTTGTTGTTGTTGATGCAGTTTGAACTTGAAAACTGTCCAGTCAAAAATATAATCATAAACATAACGTTCTCTAATGAATAGATCTCTAAATAATCTTCTCAAATAGATATAGTCAGGTTTATCATCAAATCTTAAAGACTTAATGTAGTTCAAATAATGAATAAACTCCGTTGGTAATCCTCTTGCTAAAACTTCTGCAGGTGTGGCCATTTTCTTTTCTAATATACGATCATATTTTTGTCTCTTGGTGGCTGCTTTTAAACCTTGCCATGGCAAAGAACCTCTACAGAAATAGATTAAAACATAACCTAAGGATTCTAGATCATCCCTTCTTGACTGTTCAATACCTAGATGAGTGTTGATTGAAGCATATCTAGCGGTACCAGTTAAGTTTTTATTTTCTCTGTAAGGTATATGTAAATGGGTTCTTGGATCTCTATATTTTTTGGCCAAACCAAAATCTATAACGTTAACCTGAGAACCTTTTTTACCAATACCCATTAAAAAATTATCCGGTTTAATATCTCTGTGAATAAAACTTCTGGCATGAATGAACTCTATACGACACAACAGCTGATCTGCCAATAGCAAAACAGTTTTATAAGAGAATTTTCTATTACAATAATTGAATAAATCTTCTAAGGATGGTCCCAGCAAATCGATTACCATGGCGTTATAGTCACATTCCGTACCAAACCATCTGACAAACGGTATACCAACTCCACCGCATAGTGCTTTGTAAACTTTTGCCTCATATTCTAATTGGGGATGTTTAGCTCTAATATTTTCTAATTTTATTGCAACCTCTTCACCTGAGATAATATTTGTACCAAGATAAATATCACCAAATGAACCTGAACCGATTTTTCTTCCTATACGATATTTTCTTCCGACTCTTAAATCCATGTTTGTTTAGATAACCAGATTAATAATTATCACAGTTTAATTACGTTAGATAATTTAGATAATTATATTATACTAATTAAAAAACTGGGTTATGTTTTATTGTTTGTATTGTGAACTTTACTTTTTTTTGATTTTCTTTAAATTTTGCTACTTTTTGCTCCCTTTTCAATTTTCCCCGTTTTTTTCTTGATGGCAAATTTTTGGTTTTTTTTTTTTTATTACTTTTTTTTACTTTTTGTGGTTTTAAAATTTTGGGATTTAGGGATTTTTGGAATTTCTGGGAATTTCATCTCCGGGTCTTTAAACGAGGAGAAAGTTTTTTTTTATACGAGGGAATAGGAATCGAGGTCGATCGGCGCGTCGTCTCGGAGTCGAAGTCGACGCGCCGATCGGAGTCGACGCGCCGATCAGCCTGACGATTAGCAATTTTCTGAACACATCCATCCGTGCACCTCCACACACGCACACACGCCACATCCGGTACCAGCCACGCACCTTCCGCTCCAGCCACATATTAGAAACCGGATAATCAATTCCGGAAACGGCTTAATTGAAACAGAACAGAGAAAAAACAAAAACAAGAAAAATAACGACATGGCTATAAATAGAGCATTATAAACAAAGAAGTCACTTTTCCAGTTAAAAAGACAAGTGTTACAGTTTTATAGTCTGTGATGTAGTATTTACTAGTAACAGGATGTGTGAGCGATGGCCGTTAGGCAGCCAGCACTAAACACTAAGCACTAAGCACTAAGCATCCAGCATCTAGCGGTCAGCGTTCACCGTTCACCGATCGCTATTCATCATTGATCATTCGCCATTAGGCATCAGCATTTAGAATCCAGCACTCAGCCACCAATCTTCAGCCATTAAGCTTTCACCCTTTAAATTACACCGTCTGTGGTGGCTTGGTCTTGCAATTCACATATCCGGCTGTCTCTGTCAAGGCTTTAACAATAAAGATAATTTATTGTTCTTGTTGTCACTAAAGTGCGCTGGAAGTGTATTGTAGAATCTCATAGTTTGTTTTAAAATTCTCAGTTTTCATAAAGGGCACTTGACCAATTACTATAAAAATAAGACCATTTCCTCAAGCTGTGTGGCAAAATTTTTTTACTTTAATGCACTTTTGTTTCCCTTTTTTTTTTTTACTTTCTTTTATTTCCTTTTGTTTTACTTTTATTCTCCTAGTTTAACATTAATAGTACCAATTCTATATAAACAACATAATGTCTGAAATCCAAGTATGTAGCGCCGATTATTTTACATCACGATTTACGTCTTACCGTCTTACTAACATCCGTCTATCACTCTCTTCAACAGGAAAACGTTAACAAAGCTGAAGAACAAGTTAAGGAAACTTCCGCTGAAGCATCCACCAAAGTTGAACAAACTGAAGAACAAGCAAAGCAAAAGGCACAAGCCGCTGAATCTTCTGCTCAAGAAACTTTAAAGAAGGTCGAAACCGAAGTCAAGGCCGGTGTTGATGAAATTAAAAAAGAAGCCAAAACCGTTTCTGACAAAGTTAACAAGGAAGCTGAAAAATCAAGCGGTTTAAAGAAAGTTGGTAACTTCTTCAAGAAAATTTTCAATTAAATCAATTGATCAATTGGTCATTTGATCTTTCGATCATTGGACCACTGGATCAGCTTTATAATTGTTGTATTTTAACTTGACTCTTTTTGGTTGTTATTTTATCTTCTTTTCTTTTATTTTATTTTATTTTTATTAGTTTTCCAACGAACCTAATTTATTCCTTTTTTGCTTTTTTTTCTTAGTTATCCTTTTAATTTTTTAATTTTTAATAATTTTGTGTTAATTATAATAATAATATAATATCTTTTAATTTCAATTTCAACTTCCGCTCCCACTTCTAATTCAACTTCAACTTCAATTTATGATAATAAAAATTTTTTTTCTTTTTATCTACTATTTTTTTGCAGATAACGCCCCGCTAAATACATCCTTACACCAACAAGGGCAGAAAATACGACAACCAAAAAAAGCTGCCGCTATTAGTAGCGTGTCAATAAATGATTTTTGATTTTTTTTTTTTTTTGATTTTTGATTTTTTGATTTTTCAAGATTGATTGAATTTTTCGACATGAATTGAATTTTTTATTTACTTTAGAGTATACTTGTTGTAACTAATTAACTGACTAACTGATAATAAACATGTTAGCTGCTTCATTAAGATCATCGTGTCGTTCATTTTCAACGAATTCCAGCCTTTTGGCAGCGGCAGTCACTAGAAAATCGTTCAATAAGAAAAACGTTTATGATAAATCGAAAAATAGAAAAGGTTCTGGTAACGACAAAAATTTTGCTGACTCAATTTTGAAAAATAACTACTCTAAAAAAGCAGTTGATAAAGATTTGATTGATCATTTGCCAAGTTTGCAAAATAACGAAAACAACATAAGTAAGATTGTTAAGTACTCGGACGAAGGCTTAAAGAAACTTTTCGTTGCTGGATCTTTCAAACCAAATCAATTCAATGAATTGTTTTCCAACCCAACAACATTGATTAGACCTATTGAAGATTCCAAAATTCTAAAGTTCTATAACGATTCCTTATCGAGTTCTTCAAAAAATAACAGATTGATTTTAACTGGTGGTAAAGGTGTTGGTAAATCGACAATTTTATCGCATTTCCAGGCTCTATCAGTTTCAAATCCATCCATTCTATTACCTATTTCAAATGCGGATCTATTAGTTGACGGTTCAAACGATTTCAAATTAAATTCAGAAACAAGCCTTTATGATCAGCCAATGTTTACTAAGAAATTCTTAAAAAAATTCAAAAATTTAAATTTGGATCAAATTTCAACAATTACTCTATCTGGAAACTTTACACCATTAAATAATAACTTAAAAAAAATTGATGCTTTAACTTTAAATAAAGAAGAAAATAAAACTTTATTAGATTTAGTTAATTTAGTCAACTCACCCAACGTTAATTCAACCCATATTTTCACATCACTTTTAAATGAATTATCAGTTCAACAGCTTTTACCAGTTTATTTAACAATTGACAATTTCTCTGCATTTGTCCAATATGGTATGACAAAATATAGAAATTCTGAAAATAATCGTATCTATTTCCAAAATTTTACCGTGGCAAACACTTTATTAAAATTCGTTTGCGGTGATTCATCCTTTCACAATGGTGCTGTTGTAATTGCAACCCATGGTAACCATAAATTAATTTCCAATGAAACAATCCCTGTGGCTTTAAATCTAATCAAACCAAATAACTACTTAAAATTTAATAATTTTGACAAAAATTTGGCCAACGTGCTATTAAAAAATGGTGGTTTACAAAATTTACAAATTAATAGATTCTCACTCGATGAATGTAAATCATTAATTAATCATTTATGGAAATTCAAACTAATTAATAATGAGTATGATTCAGTTAGAGAAATCGAATTGTTTGGTGAGGAAGAATTCTTAAATAAAATTGCAGCTAGAAAATTCTTATTGAGTGGTAACGGTAATCCAAAACTTTTATTAGATTCTTGTGTCTTATCTTATGCTTGATTAATGGTTAGAATAATTTATTTATTTACTTATTTATTTACTTATTTATTTACTTATTTATTTACTTTTTATTTTTTCATCCCTTCTATATATTTTTTTTAAACACTTGTAAATAATAAAAAAGATATTAATTATACAATATACAAACAACTAAAAAATTACATGTCTTTTATCTTCTATTTATGTTGTCTCTTTGAATCGTTAACTTCACCATATTTTGGACTCTTGGTTTCAGTATACGTTGGAATTTCTTCAAATCCATCAGATTCATAATATTCTTCATCTCCTTGTTCAATTTGATTTTCATCCTTTTTATTTGATTCATAATCTTCATGCTTCCTCTTTTCAGGTATAGCGTTGTGTTCTCCCGGTCCCCTTGGCTCCTTTGGTTGCTGTGTTGTTGGTATTGAAGAGGCCGAAGAAACTGAATGATGCTTTGCTTTTTCCTTTTCTCTTTCAACCCATCTCGACTTGATTTCACCTTCCATGGAAATTAACTCTTCCCTTGTAACAGAGTCTTCAATAGATTTTAGTATTTTTAAAACAACATTAATATGATTACCATTGGATTTATCATCCCTAAATCTTAATAGTTTCCAAAATCCTTCTTTACTTTGAACACACTCACCAATTCTACCATTAAAGGATTCCCCAGTTTTTTTTAATGATTCCCATTGTTCATCATCAACTACTAAATCATTCCAAACTTCATAATTTTCAAACGAATTCACGTATTCACCCGCATTTCTTTTAATGTTTTCTTCAATCGTTTCGTTTTTATAAGCGTCTTCACCGCCTTTCCAAACATAAAGTTTAAACAATGGCTTTGCATCATAGTTTGTGTATTCCCTATTTGGATCATGTTTAGGTAATTCTTCATCAATAAATTTCGGAAAAATTAGTCCAATTTTAAAATCAATAGTGTTTTCTTCAGCCGGTTTCCATTTTAATAATGTTGTATCCGTACCTGTAATATACGGTGAATCGCAACATGTTAAAATTAATCCATCAGAAACATATGTAAGATTCTTCATCTCTTTAAAAATTTTACTAATTTTGAATGGCTGAGTCATATTTTTGAAATCTAGTTTAAATAACCAATCTTTACATGCATCTGGAAATTTCCTTCTTAATTCATTATATGGCTTATAAAATTCATGTTGGGCATGATATAATCTTTTCCATAAATTTTTATGCATTACACTCATCATGTCCATTGATAAACAATCAAATATTAAATATCTAACTTCTTTCAATTTTGTAATAGGATTGATGCTGTAAACCAATTCACCATCAACAATGGCACCATTATGTGACGAATCAAAATTCTTGGTATTTCTTGGGAAATGGAAACTTGGAACATGAAAATACTCATTCTCTCTTGAAACTAAAAATGTACCTTCTTCACCGGAATCAGGATTAATCAAAACAAGCAATAAACATCGTAACCCATCTGATTTCTCACAAACAAGATAGTCTCTGTTGAGTAAGTTAGTATGCAAATGATCTCTCGTGAAACTAACTGGTTGTGAACCGGGGAAGGAATTAAATCTTGTACGTAAAATCGATGAAACCTGTTGTTTTAGATAAATTTCAACTTCAGGTAAAACCCTAGTTCCTGGTATAGCTGGAACACTACGTGAATCTGACATTGCTGTTGATTATCTTAGTCAATAATGATAATCAATTATGATAATGAGTTTTGAATTATTTATATATGATGTTGGTCAATCAAAAATGATATTTGTTCGCTGTGTAATGTGTGGATTACGTAAGCACCATTGACTTCATGGTTAAACTATGTCAATTGAAAGTTATCAATATGATTGAAGTGTCTTTTTTTTTAACAAAATAATTAATATCTTTATTGAAGTTAATAAAGAAATCACTGTAAATCTGACAAAACGGCGAAGTAACTTATACTCGTACAAGAACCAATCAAGGTTAAGAAAGAATTGGTTTTGCTTCTCAATTCATGTTGACATTAACTGATTAATTGATTACGGTAACAAAAAGTAATATGAATTATATCTATATAGTCTTTAAATCATCTACACTATAACAAGATTTTAAGAAACTTCTAGCTAACTGTAAAAAATATCTTTATTTAAAAAAAAAGCAGAATTTTTTCTGGGTTTTTTGGAGAACATGAAAATTGTTGAAATGGCTTTTCTAAAAAAAACAGACTTTTCTACATAATTAGTTTACATTCTTTTACTTTACTTTTACTTTATCATAAAATTAATTGATCTTTATTATCAAAGTCACTATGACTTCATCAGATCATTCGGAGTCACCGGGTTTTCTAACTCCTCCGTCAACTCAAGTATCTTCATCCCAGGATGGTTCAACTTTGAGACCAAGAAGAAGAACAACTAAAACTATTAACTATAAAGAAAAAACAGAGTTGGATATTCCTACGGTCAATAAACCAGCAACAATACCTCTATCGAATACTGCCAAAAGAGGTAATTATAAACGTCATAATAAATCCACTTCTCCTCTAAATTCAACTTCTTCTTCGGAAAACATTCTTTCGTCTCATAATGGTGGCACAAATAATAACCAGAACTCAGTTATAACAGCAAATGGTTTTAAAGATAATCCTAATTATTTCCCAGTCGATGATGTTGTTCCATTGAATTATCAGCCTCCAATTACTTCTAGAAATGAATTTAATAATA
Source organism: Kregervanrija pseudodelftensis (assembly GCA_030580115.1). NCBI lineage: Eukaryota > Fungi > Ascomycota > Pichiomycetes > Pichiales > Pichiaceae > Kregervanrija > Kregervanrija pseudodelftensis. The sequence continues at coordinate 59,181 of JAKTSJ010000045.1, forward strand.
TAATGGATTTGCGTGGTGCTAAAATAGATCACGATGAAATTACATTAACTTTGAAAAATGGTTTGAAAATCAAAAAAGGAGATAGTATTTATATGATTTGTGAACCACCAACCGAACCATTTTACGTTGCTAGAATCGTCGGTTTTACTAAGAAAGATAAAAATTCAAATACAAGAAATGCTAAAAATTACATGTTTAGTGTTTGTTGGTTTTATAGACCAAGAGATTTGAATAGAAGAATTACTGATACTAGATTAATTTATGCTTCATTGCATAGAGACGATTGCCCATTAACTAGTTTTAGAAGTATTGTGACTGTCAAACATAAATCAGAAATTAGCGATTTGGATGAATATAGAAACCAACCAAATTGTTTTTACTTTGATAAATTATATGATAGATATATGATGAAAATGTACGATATGATTCCAACTAAAAACTTAAATCATTTGCCAAAATATTATTATCAAGCTTTGAGTAAACGATTTGAATTCATATTTGTGGAAGTTGGTAGAGCTGATGAATTATTGAGTTCACCCAAAAATTGTGAAAAATGTCTACAATGGTGTTCTAACTCCGATTCAATTCAATGTTTAAAATGTGAAAAATCTTATCATTTACTATGTTTAGATCCTCAAATTTTAACAAAGCCTAAGAAAGGATTTGCTTGGTACTGTGCTGCTTGCAACAAAGAATTAGAAGATGAATTATCAGCTAAAAGAGGTAGAATGCTTGAAAGTTCCTTACCTTCACAGATTTTAAAAGCAAGTGATAGTAATAATGTTAATGGATTATCATCTTCTCAAGCTTCATTAGATCAACTGAATTCCGATGAATCCATTAAAGAGGACGATGACGAAGAAGAAGATGTTGAAAATTTAAAATATGAGCAAATGGCCAAAAAATTTTTAGAGGATGATAAAAGTCTTTCCTTAAAAAAGAGAAGAGAAAAAGAAGAATGGCCATACCGATATCTTGGTGTTCATGCTAAACTAGAAGATGCATTGGACTTACAAGATCGTCCATACGCCCGTGCGTCCTCTAGATTAGGTGCAAAACATCAGTGTACTTCATTGACTGGCTGGTTTGGTCGTAAAGTTCAATATTTTGATCCAATTTTACCTGAAAAAAATAATAAACGTGGTCGTAAAATTAATAATAGAGGTAAAAAATTGTCACCCTCATTATCAAGTTCTTCAATCAATGATGATTTCCATTATGATGAAGATAAGAAATTTCCTATACCTGAAGAATATAAAGATACTAAACCAAGAGACTTCCCCAAATGGTTACAGCCGAAACCTAAAGGTTACATCGAAAGAGGTACCGATGAAACTTGTAAATTATTATGGAAACAACCTGAAGGTTTAGAAAATTTGGTTGATAAATATATTAAAGATTGTGCCCCAATTGCTAAAAGATTAAAACTTTTACCTAATACTCCAAATTTTATGGACGCAATTTTAAAGACTTTACTGAATTTTAATTATGATCCAATTTTAGCAATTAATGAAGCCCAAAAATTAACTCTCGAGTCTTTAAGAGAACCAACATTTTCGGCCGATGAAATTAAAAGATTTGAAGATTCTGTTAGGATTAATGGTAGCGAATTACATCCTGTTTTCAAGGATGTTGGTAGCCAAACTTCTGCTATGGTTGTTAGGTTTTATTATCTATGGAAAAAAACTAAGAATGGCCATTTAATTTGGGACAATTATCCCGGTAGGCCAAAAAATAGGTTGAAAAATACAAGAAATGTTGGTCTGGATTTAGATAATCCTGATGACGATGGTTCATATTCAAGCAATAAAATTACAAAAGCTCAAGTTCATTTCGAATGTATTCATTGTAAAACAAATCATTCAAATGAATGGTTTCGGGCACCTGGAATTACTTTACCTGATTCGAAAGATGAAACATGTTTTGGTTTGTGCTATAGGTGTGCTCGATTATGGAGAAGGTATGGAGTAAAATGGGAGGATCCGATTGAATTGCTGAAGTCTCAAGAAAAGAAATATAGTTATACTCATAAACGTAGAGTAGAATCTGAAATGGTTCAAGATGCTGAAGATCTTATTAAGGCTAGGGAAAATTATAAACTTAAACCGAGAAAGATAAATAATCCACTTAAAGAATTTAAGGCAATTGATTTGGACGAAGATTATACCATTATCAATGATTCCTCTAAGAAAAGAGAAAGAACTAAAAAAACGGAGAAGACAGAAAAAATTGATGAAAATTCAACTGCAAAAAGAAAACAAAGGGTGAAAAAGGAAAGAAAGACTAAAAAGTTGGACGAAATTAAAGATCCTCAAGAAACTGAAACTGAAGCTGAAGTCGAATATAATGATAATACAAAAATAAAATTAGAACAGGATGATTTAGAAACTTCACATACTAAAAATGGTGAGCAAAATTCTTTAAAAGTTACTTTGCCAATAAATGAAAGTAAGGGTGGTGTTAAAAGGCTCAATTCAGAAGTTGATAGTAGTGATACTAAAACTCCACATGTTAAGAAAATTAAAATTAGTAAACCCAAAAAGATATTTGCCGATAAGGTTACTGCTGATGTTGAACTTCAATTACAAGCACAGTTAAGAGTTTTACGTTCACAATTGGATGCTAATTCAGCAAATAATGAAATTGATCCTAAAATTCAGCAAGAGTTAAGGAAAAAGCTGCATGCATTAGAAAAAGAATTGGAGGAGCAATTAGAGCTGGCTCAAAGACAATCGTCGCATATAAATCTAAATTCTGATGATTTATCACCAGAAATACGTGCAATGTTACAAGCCCAACTGGATGCACAAGTTAAAGCTCAAAATAAAGTTCAAAATAATGCTGTTAAATTGAAACACAGAAAACAGTCAGCTTCAACGAAAAAAGCAGTCGTTTTTCAAACAAAGCCGATGCTTCAGCCAAATGCTAAAGCACATTCGATCATAAGTACTAAAGTTAAACAAAATTCAGCCAAACCAGAAATTCCCGATTATACAGGTATGAAAATGATTTCACGTTATGAGAGTAAATTTAATATTTATAACCCCTTTACATCCACTGAACAAACGAATCCTCCATTACCACAAACACGGTCAGCATATAAAGAATTATCAACGCTTTGGAGAACTTATCAATTCAGTAAAAAATCTAAGCAAAAGTCAAGTAAAAAATTTCAGCCTTTATTTGCAGCAAATTCACGTGGGTGTTGTATTTGCAGACAGTTAGATTCAACTAATACTGTTTTAATTTGCACAAATTGTGGTTTGAATGTTCATGCCTCGTGTTATGGAATTAAATTACCTTCTGAGATAACGCAAGCGAGTGAATTAAACTGGCATTGTGACACATGCTCCAATGACTTACATCCTATTGTATCAACACATTACGTTTGTTCATTATGTAATGCTCGTGAAACCAATATGGATAAGGCCATGAAAGGTGACCCAGAAAGTATTCCTGATGCAATGAAGCGTACAGTGGAGGGTAGATGGTGCCATGTTTCATGTGCAATTATGGATGATAATGTTAAATTTGGTAGTGATGGTTTGCAACCAATACACGGAATACCCGCCGTCGGAATAAAAAATTTTAAAGAAGTTTGCTCAGTTTGTACTGGTGGAGGTGGTGCAATTAACCAATGTAGAGTTTGCGAGAGGAAAAGTCATGTTACCTGTGGGTTTGATTCTAACTGGTTTGTTGGATTTGAAATCTGTCACGCCGGTGAAATTGAAGGTGGTGATCTTGTTGAAGTTAAAAATATTGGTATAGGTAAATTAAGACCTGTTGTGATATGTAATGGCCACAGCGATGAACCTCATGTTATTGACCAATTGAAATTATGTGGGTTAAGAGCAATTGGTAAAAGAATTATTGGAGATAAAGTTGAAGAATTACCAGTTATTGAATTGTATGGTAAAGATGAAAGGAAAAAGTCTGTTAAATTAAAAGGTGGTCAGTTGAAAAGTTACACTTTTGATGAAATGGTTCGATTGAATAAAGAAAATCATGAAATGTTTAGTGATTCTGATAATATCACTGAACCAACAAAATCATGTTGTCATTGTAAAAATGACAGATCGTTGATGTGGTATGCAAATGCAAATTGTGACGGTGTTTCATGTCATCAGTGCTATATCAAATCAAAGAACCATACTACAATTGAAGACGTTATACCTGATTTATCAAACGTTAATGTTGGCCGTATCGACTGTTCTGGTTTTGGAATCAATAGTTTACATGATTATGCCAGAGAACCAAAATTTAATCGTCTCAATCTTAATGAATTTTCATAAAAAAGATTTCTTTTACCATTGTTTTCATTTCAGTTGTATAATATATCAGCTCATTTCACATTTTCTACTTATTTTTTTGACGTTAACTTTTATTTGGTATTTACTTTTTTTGTTTTTATAAATATTACAATATTGTTGTTTACCCTTAAAATATAAAAATAAAAAAAAGACCTATTGAAAATTTGAACAGTATACAAAGTTAAGTCTATAGATAACCTCTTTTCAAAATATTCTCTATCTCTTCTATTTCTTCCAAACTTTTTGAAGCAATCAATTTTTCAGTCAATTTTTCTCTTTCAATTGGGGTTAATTTCTTTACTGAAATATCTATCTCATCAATTAACAACTCTTCTTCAGCAATTTCACCTTGTTTTTCCCCGTTATTCAATATTTCTTTTGCTAAATCGGTTAAATTATCAACAGTTCCGAATAACTCAATTGATTTTTTACGTTCTATATCTTTAATTTTTTCGAAATCTAAAACTTTCAAATTTGGAAATCTCCAAATACACCAATGACGATAATTAATTAACTTTGATACAGGATTTCCTACTAAATATAAGTTCTGTAAGTCCTTGACTGTTAATAATGATTCTAAGTCTAGTAAATTTGTTAATGAATTATTGCATAATGAAACAGTCTGCAAATGTGGTACTAATTTGGCAAAATTGTCATCGATTATTCTAATGTTATTTCTTGCAACAAGAATTGTTTTAAGCCTAAATAAATGCGGTAGTGCAGGTAAAATTATAAGCCCATTGTTGGATAAATCTATACATTCAAAGATATCTGATGATTCGAGTATTTCCAATGAATCTATATTTGTGAGGTGCAAAGAACGTAATGAAATCACACGTTCACTAGTGGGAGATATATGAGATGGGCACTGTGTTATCTGCTGTGGAGATAGTTTCATTGTATTTATATTATTTGTATTTACTTTTTTGTTTAATTTAAGATCTTTAGTGAAAAAAGTTGTTGAAGCTCTGAAAAAAATTGGTTCAGAGCGATTTTCATCGTTTCATTTTTTGCTTTTATAATAGGCTTGTACAGAAGGTTAATGGGTTATTTATTTATTTACAGAAAACCGGAATGATTTATAAAAAGAAAAAAAGGATGAGTAAAATAAAATATTGAAAGAAACACAAGTTCAACTCTTAAATGCTCATTCGTCTAGTGACAATTTAGATTTGTGACTTGGTAAGATTTTACCATCTTTTGGAGCAAACTTGTGTTTAGTTGCTAGCTTCAACTTTTCTTCTTCTTCAAGCGTTAAAGGTTCAACTGTCTCATTTGGTGAAACAAATTCAAAATCACCAAAACCAAAGGATCTATCCGAAATTTTATCTAAAACGTATAATTGCATACGAACATACCTAACGACCGCTTCTAATTTAACAATATCAACATTTTTATCACCATTAAACATATTTCTCCAAATTGCAGCAGCTAAAACATCATCAGATTTTGATGCTAATGCCTCGTCCATTGAAAACACAATACCCATCATTTGAGAATGGAAATCTTTCATATATGTATCTCTGATTCTACCACTCAAAACATTCATTTCTTCACTTAATCTTAATTCAATATCTTTAAATAACTTATCAACCAATTTTTGTTGATAATTTTTACCGACTTTGAATGGCATTGCTCTCATTCTAACAAATAATAACCAAACATGTAATGTTGTAATTTGAAACCACATGGCAAATGTACGTGGTAATGATAATGTATCATACCAAAAAATTGCTGTTTCACTTAATTCTTCATCTTTATATTGTAACGCTTGCTCTTTACACATGTATAAGTATTTTGAACCACCAATCGTACCCGCTCTAACGTTATCCATATCAATACCAAAGATTGAAATAAAAGTTTCACCAAACGCTCTTTTCCATTGTGGAACTTGAAAACCTTCTATCTCATAAGCTGGTTTCTCTAATTTATGTTTTGGGTTAATATCTCTATTAGGTGTGTCGGGATTTGGTATATTTGGTAAATGTGAAGCTTTAGCCAAATCTTCCGCAGAAGGTGATGAAATTAATGGCTTTGTTATTGTAGTATTCTTAACTGCTTGATTGTATGCAATACAAACAGCACTAAAATTTCTTCTTGATACATATCTTCCTGTTCTTGCTAACATAATAGTGAATTTTTTTGTGTTTGTTTGCTAGAAAGAATAGTTAAAATTAATGAAAACTCTTGACGAATGAAAAAACTCACAATTTTTCTTACGCATTTTATTTCTTCTTTCTTTCAAATTTACAATTTTCAAACACGGTAAACAAAATTTAAATTCAAATTCAATTATAAAACAGAACATACAAAACATACAAAACAATATACAGATCACTTTCTACCTTTAACTTTCTTTCTTCCCTTAATGGTACTCTTTTTACGAGATCCACCACGTGGAGCTTGCATCTTAGGTCCTTCGTAATGAGTGAATCCCAGTTTTTCGATTGCTGAAGAATTAACCCATTGTAAAACATTATCAGTTTCTTTGTGATTAATAAGGTATTCAAGTTGCTCTTGAGCCTTGGAGACATTTTCCTTCTTTTGGGCAATTTCATTTAATTTCCGTTTTAATAACATTCTTTTTGAAACTCTATCTGAAGTTTTTGAAGCCTGTTTGATTCTCTTCGAACTTCGTCTCTTCGGTTCTTCATCTTCTAATTTATGTTTCTTATCGGATGCTGCAAATGCTGCTGCACGTCTAGTTCTTGTTCTGGGTCTCTCGTCTTCTGCGTCTTCTAATTCTGTTTCTGGCTCTTGATCAGGTTCTTGTCCCTGCTCAATATCATGTTCGTCATCATTATCTTTGCAGTCATCTTCTTCATTGACAGAATGTGTTTCCACTTCTCCATCTTCTTCGTCTTCACCATTTTCAATAGCTTTTTCAATACTCTTGACTTCATTGTAATCTTCTTCGGTAACGCATCCTTTGGTAATGATATTTTCCAATTCCTCTTGTTCTTCAGATTTTTTACTAGAAGTCAAAAATTTTTTTCTTGAATTTAAACTACTATAAATTTGATCTTTCAATTCAATCAATTCCTTTTTCAATTGCTTTTCTCTAGTTCCCTTTTCATTTAACCATTTAATTAGTTTCTCAATATCATCAACTTGATCAATGTATTTCCAATCACTTGAGGTTTTCAAAACTTCATCATCTTCTTCAAGTAATTTACGTTTCATTCCATCGCTATCCAACCAATTTAATCTATCAGAATCATTGGGTCCTTGAACCCATAATCTACCCATTAAATATGTTTCAGAAAGATATTTTTCATTATCTTCGTTGTCATCGGCAACTTTATCATCGCTGTCACCATTTTCTTCTCCATCAACATCATCATCGTCATCATCGCCACTACCACCACCACCTAAATTAGGTAAGCCATTTTTTTCAAACCACCAATATCTATTCCAGACTCTATCTTTACCAATAAATCTAACTCTTTGACAGTTTAATTCAACTAGTCCACGTTCTAGTTCTAATTTATGATTTTTCATATCTTCAATTTCTTTAACTTTATCTGTACGTATTTTAACTAATTTCATGAAATCTGGATAACTTGCACAAACTGCTTTTTCTAAATCACTTGGTTCTGGAGGCAAAGTGTTTTGGACTGGTCTACCGCCACGTTTACGTTGCTCAATTAATAATTCCCTTGCTTCAATACTTTCAACATTCGCTAGTTCTAAATTTTCAATACGTTGCTTGATTTCCTTAGTATCAATTTTTCTTAATGAATCTAAAACATCTTTGTTTGCAGAATGAGCATTTTCAATTTTAATTTTTAGTTCTTTAACTAATTCTAATCTTTCCCGGCGTAAAGAAGCAGATTGTTCGACAACATTATCTAAGTAAGATCTGATTATACTACCATTTAATAATAGTGACATTAAAAGTGTCAATGATTGGATTCTTTGATTTGGCGTAAAATTTTTTATAAAATTTGATGTTAGAGTTTGGGGGGTTGCTGATTCATCTAATGGCGCCAAAGTTTCATACAAATTGGTAATCATTGATTTAAAGCTTGGTATATATTCAGATATTGAGCAAATTCCAAATAAAATAATTAGCCATTGGCCATCTTTAAACTGTTTAGTTTTTAATCTTTCTTTCCACGAAATTTTTTTATAATCCAGAATTGAATAAGCATTGTGATTGATGTCATCATCATCTTCATCTTCATCATCTTCTTCCTCTTCTTCGCCATTTTCTTCTTCTTTTTCATCAACGTCCATTTCATTGTGCATGTCTCTTTCTTTTTTACTCTCTTTTTCCTTTTTATCATTAATATTACCATTTTCATTTGATACTTCTCTGTTTTCTGTAGTTGGAGTAGTATTGCCATTCGCTAATTCAAGTTTTTCATCCTTAATTTCAATAACTTTTTCATCTGTCTTCTCTTCATCTTTTATTTCTTCTTCGTTGTCATTTTCAATCTCCAAAGGTAAACTAATCAATAATTCACCTTCGTTATTCATAAATGCAGACATTAAACAACAATAAATTTCTAATAATAATCCACAGTGTTTCTCGCTATCTTCCCATAGTAGAGCAGTTAAAAAATCATCAAACGTAAAAGTATCGATTAATAAAGCTTTATGAAACATATTAATAAAAATCCAAACTTCTAGAACATCAGATGGATTTTCAAAATCATTTAATCTCTTCCAATTTGGTTTAGCTATGTCTGATTTCATTGGTAACAATAAATCATCAATAATTGGTTGAGGTTTCGGTTTAACTTCGGGTTTGATTTCAACTGAGGACTCTTTAACATTATCATGTTCTTTATCAACATTAATTTTTTGGTTTTTATTGTCTTTATCACGTTCATCTTTAAGATCCTTCTTATTCCTACCTTTAACAATTGGGGTTATTGATCTTGAATTATTTGCTGAATTGGTGAATTCAGATGATGAAGATAATGGTAATAATAACTTTGAATTTGGAGCTGGAGCAATATTAACATATAAATTACCGTTTTTCATGGTTTCATTTGAAATATTATTCTTACTATTGTCCTGGGCGTTATCATTAATAATTGGAAATTTTTGATTACTTTGTGAATCCAATTTTTCCAATTGATCAATCCTTCTATTACTAATCTTAATACTTTTAAAAAAACGCTGACATTTTTCATAGTGCCAAACCTTCATTTTTTTTGGATGCACATAGGAAAATGGATCATCGATATCATATCTTTCTCTACTTGAATAATTCCTTAATGTAACAATAAAATTCGTTGAATTCGGATCAAACTCCTTTAAAATTGTAACACCGGCAAATTTGAATAGTTTAACAACTTTATCTCTAGCTCTATCAGGTTCAACACCTTCAAAAAACACATATGTCTTTTTTAATGTTTCATACCATTTTTCCATCCATTCTTTCAATTTATTATCATCGGTTGGTGGAGTCTCTTTTAAATCATTGAAAACATTTTTGACGTTACCATTACTGTATAATTTTTTACGCTCTTTAAATAGTTCTTCGTCTAACTCAAAGTCATCACCGTTTTCAAATCTTTTCAATTCTTTCGGCCATTCCAAGGAAATTCTGTATTTTTTAGCAATATCGTCTTTGACAACCCACGGAGCACCTAATCTATTTGATCTTGTCAGACTCATTTTAAGGAAAGTTTTAACATACCATTTTGTAAAAGAATTTCTCTCTCTACCGATTTTATTTTGATCTTCTATGAAAACTTCTTCACCATTATTTAATAGGACTCTGTAAGAGACATAACCGGGCTTTATTGATCCATCCGGTTTTGACATTGCATTAAAAGTCGCCTTTTCTTTAACAACGCCCTTTTCCCTATAACCACCTGGATATTTAACTATAACTATATCTCCTGGGAAAAAATCATCTTTAAATTTCGAATAAACTTGATCAACTAACATATCGATTCTAGGTAATGTTGAAAATGAGACATGTCTTAATATGGGCTCTTTAACTGGATCAGGGAAATTTTCTTCCATCATTTCTAATTCACTTTGTTCAACTTTTAAAGCCTCAAAGTAAGTGAAGTTTGAATTACCAGAAGTTTCACAAACAAATTTTTTGATATTATAAAATGAAATTCTTGATAAATAATCTTCATAGCTCAAAAACCATTCACCAGTTTCTTTTATAAACCATACTGGAGTTGAAGGTGTAAAGTTTGATGGTAATTTTGGTGGTTTTAAAAATTCAATTGGTTTACGTTTAAATAGGACCTGTTTAAATAAATTGTTAGTAAAAAGGTTATTGACGTGTATTAAAATAAAAATCACATTGTACATACCATAATAATTATACAACAAGCAATGAAGTAAATAGATAAATATAAAAGCAAAAAAGCAAACAAATAATTTTAAATTGATTAAGAAAAAGAATAAACTGTACAAAAACGAAGAAATAAAATTAATGATCAGAAAAACAAGTAATTGAAAATGAATTTCTTAAGGGAAAATACAAAAATCAGAAAAAAACGAACAGGAAAACAAAATTGTTTAAAACCGCAAAAACACCAAATTTTCTTCCCATTTGAGATTGACTTATTATATTTTTTATATACAGAACTATTAAAATTACTTATTTATAAATTGTAAATTACAGATTACAAATTATGAATTATAAATTACCAATGATGGGACACAACCGATATTAATGATCACTAAACGTGGATCATTTATATAGCCAGCCAAACCAACCTTCTTTATTCTTTTCTCTAACTTCTTTTGGTTCATAAGCCTTAATATCAGCTTTAATCTTCTCAACTGCTCCATCAGCTTCATAATTTCTGCCCAAAACATCGATAAATTCACCTTCGGGATCCATCAAGTAGAAAAAAATCGAATGATCCACTAGGTAATCTTGACCTGGTTTCAAATCTCTTGGAGTACTAAAGTAAACTCTGTAATTTTTACAACAACGTTTAATTTCATCATAATCACCTGTTAAACCAACTATGCCTTTATGGAATTCACTTAAATATTCCTTTAAAATTTCTGGTGAATCTCTAGCTGGATCACAAGTTATAAAAATTGGTTGCAAGTTAATATTTTCCTTTTCCAATTCATCCAAAATAATGCCCAGTTTATCTAATTCATCGGGGCAAATATCTGGACAATTAGTAAATCCGAAATAAATTATACTGAATCTACCCTTTAACTTTTCCTGTGTGAAAACATTGCCATCATCATCAATCAAGTTGAACGGTCCACCAATTAATGGTTTACCAACACCTCTATTCAATTCTGCTTCATTACGTAAACGTAGTTTCTCCTTTTCATTTTTAAATAATAATGTTAAACCGGTGGCAACTGTAACGAAAAGAACAAATGACTTCCATGTAATATATTCGATAGGTCTTTCGATGACTGTCTGTTTAGAATAATCTTCATTACCTAATGGTAAACGTGAAAGTGGTTTACGTGAGTAGGTTTTTTTGTTTTCTTCTTTATTGTTTATATCATTAGTCTGACATAATATTGCTGATGTGGAAAAAAATTTATTATTAATCAAAGCAGGCCTTAGAATTTTGTTGTTTCTAATCAAGTTTCTGGCTAACATTATTGTTTAATATTTTCTTGTGTATTTATCTTGAATTAAATATTACACAAATTGATTATTAAGAAATGTTAATTAATTTATGGTGTGAAAAACGAGAATTTTTCAAAAAATAAAATTGGGTTTTTCAAATACCGAGACTTGTCTCAATTATTAATAGATAAGTAATTTTTATTAAATATATATCAGTCATATATGATATAAAACATTTAAACTATAGAGTAAATTAATTCTTACCAGCACCTGATCTAAAGTAAATAACATCACCATCTTCAACGGTATAATCTTTACCCTTTTGCATTAACTTACCAGCGGACTTAACTTGAGTTTCACCGCCTAATTCAACCAAATCAGCATACTTCATAACGTTTGCTAAAATAAAAGTTTTCATTAAATCAGTATGAATAACTCCTGCAGCTTGTGGAGCTTTTGTACCTTCTCTAATTGTCCATTCTCTAACTTCAGTCTTTTCACCAGCAGTAAAATATGAAATTAATTGTAATTTTTGTCTCATTGTAACAATAATTTTTGGTAAAACAGATTTGGCACCAATTTTTTCTTCTTCAGCTTCTCTTTCTTCATCAGTTTCCATATGAGATAATCTCTCTTCAAAACAAACTGATAATGGAATAATAACATCACCAGGTGAGTATTCGTCGACCCATTCTTTAATTTTAATTAACCACTTATTTTTCTTTCTTAAGAAATCTTTTTCTGATAAATTAATTAAGTAAATTGTTGGTTTTGCAGTTAATAAAAACATTGAGTTAATAACTTCGACTTCTTTTGTTGTCCAATTTTGGTTTGCAACTCTTTGACCATCCTTTAATAAATCAATAATTTTTTGAACTAAAATTGCTTCTTCCTTCTTTTGTTTAACTTCCAATGATTGTCCACCCCTTTTAGTTATCTTTTCAACAGCTTCTAAATGCTTTTCCGCAAATTCAATATCTTTTAATCTTAATTCTTCACTGATAATTTCTAAATCTCTAACTGGGTTAACATCACCTTCAATATGGATAATTTCTGCATCATCAAAACATCTAACAACTTGATAAATGGCATCAACTGCTCTAATATTAGCCAAAAACGCATTACCTAAACCCTCACCCTTACTTGCACCTTTGGTCAAACCGGCAATATCATAAATTGTGATATATGCTGGCATTTTCTTTGGTCTGGCATATAATTTGTGTAATTTATCTAATCTTGAGGATGGGACAATAACTCTTGCTTCTTCAGGTTCAATTGTGGCAAATGGATAATTTGCTGGATTACCTAATGGACATCTTGTGATTGCTTGAAAAAAGGTTGATTTACCAACATTGGCTAAACCAACAATACCAGACTTTAAATTGTTACCTGGTCTTCCTAATAAGATTTTTTTCTCTTCTGTGGCTTTCTTTGGTGGCATTATAGTTATCTTATCGTCTATATGAAATATGAGTAAAGTAAAAAGAGGAAAAAACAAAAAGTACAAAGTAAACGAAAAGGGAAAATTGATGACGTTGAGTTTGTGTCGAAAATTGAAAAATTTTAGAAAAATTTTAATGGTTTTTTTGAGGCGACGAAAAATTCATAAATTTTTATATAGAATTAAAGAACGAAAGAATGAAATGCAAACAACAAATATAAGATAGAAAATAGAAAATATAAACTGGCAAATGTTAAATAAAAAAATAGAAGATAGAAACTAAACACTAGACACTAGACACTAGACACTAGACACTAGACACTAGACCTTAATGTAAACTTAAACTCAAACTTCTTAAAAGTAAACTTAGACTAGACTTTATCATTATCAACACTGTCAATAGTAACCTTTTCTTCTTCAATAACTCCAAAAGACTTTCTAGAGGATTTGAAGTATTCTTCGAAATCTTCAACCTCTTGCCATTCCTCAAAGAATTTTCTTTCAAAAATTTTACAATCTGGTAATCCAGAAATTGGGAATAGTAATGTTAAAATCAACAAAACAGAACTTGAAGAAGCATAACCAGTAAAAAACGAAAAAAAGTAAACTTTTGTAGCACCATCTGGAACATGATGTGTCTTGGTTGCACCGACGAAACCGACGATATTTGGTAAAATACCACAAATGTAGGCAGTATAGGCTCTCCAATTGACACCTGATCTATAATAGTAAGGACTTGATTTATCTGCAATATATAAATCTTTTAGGACTAACCAACCTTTTTTCAAGATGTAATAATCACAAAAGACAACACCAGCAATTGACGACAAGAAAACAGAATAAGCAGATAAGTATGTGGTAAACATTGAGGATGAGGTCATTAAATTCCATGGACAAATTGCGAAACCTAATGCTGCACAAATGAAACCACCACGTCTAATATTCATATATCTTGGTAATAAAGCTGTCATATCTGTACCAGCGGATAATGAGTTAGCAGAAATATTTGTACCTAGTTGGGCAAGTGCAAAACCAATGGAAAGTAAGAAAACACCACCTCTAGCACCACGCGATTCGTGATCTAAGAATCTGTTTAGAACATCCAATGGATTCCAGTATGTTTCGTCATACAAGACAGTTGAAGCACTGGAAACTAAAATACCAATTAAACATGTAATCGAAAAGCAAACTGGTAATGCAATGAATTGTGACCAAATTGCGGCCTTTGGCTTGTTTGCAAATCTTGAAAAATCTGGGGCATTAACAATCAATGTTGCGAAATTGGCTAAAGAATTCATAACAGAGTTAACAAATGCCCAACCAAATTCTGAACCTGAAATGGTTGAACCTTGACGAACAACTGGTCCACCACCATCTGCCTTGACCAATGTCCAAATTAAGAACGTAATACCGGCGATTGGACACACAATGGCTTTGACGGTAAATAAATGTCTGACTGTATGTGGTGGCAAGTAAATGAATGGTAATTGGAATAACCAAAATAAGAAAAATGATAGCAATTTAAATGAAGAGGTGGCATCACCACCAATTGTGTTGTGAATTCTGGTGTCTAAATCATTACCGAAAATTGCCTTTAACATTAGTTCAACACAGTTTCCACCAATGGTACTCTGAACACCGAACCAAATACAGGCCATCACGACTCTGTTAATAACTGGCCATAGTGACCCCCAAATACCAAAACTCGAACGACAGGAGACAGGGAAGGAAACATGGTACGCATTACCAACTCTGGCAGATGCAGTAACGAAACAACCACACAAGAAATAACCAACCCACACGGTAATCCAAGTGACCCACCAAGACAGACCAGCTTGAACACCGGTGGCGGCAATTTGCCAAGTGTTAACATTGAAAGAATCGGCAATCCAGAAGTAAACGAAATGGTACCAGTGCCATTGACGTCTTGCCTCTTCAACAGGCTTCAAATCATAGTTGTAAAGGAAAAGCTCAGAAAGTGTCAAGCCCTGTGTACCTTTAATTTCAAGTGGTTTAAACCATCTAAGGAAGAAATATTTGGAACGGTTTGCGTCCGGCTCATCACTATCGTTTTCACCATGTGAGTGATTGTTGGAGTTCAACTCGTAATTCTCTGTGTTTGTTAGTGAAATTTTACCATTATGGCCATCATCGATATTGTCGTGAGATTGAGAACCAGAAGCCATTGCTGAATTTCCTGTTTCAACGTAGTAATCGTCCTTTTTATCTGATTGAGATCTAATCATTATTGTGAGAATGGAAAAAATCTTATATTACCAGATCCTAAACTTTAAACACAGGATAACTGCTTATTCTTATTCTAAACCTGTTCCAGTTTTATCTGTTTTATTATCTGTTTTATTATATGTCTCATAGCTTATATCATCACGGGACAAAAAAAATTTTTGCCAAAATGCCGTGCACGACTCATTCTGGATAATAAGAACACCGATCTCGCGCTCCCAAAGCAGCTTATCTATCCGAAAAGCACGAAAGCTTACCAGACGTACTTAAGAAAAGGTACTTGCTTTGCATTAAACGAGTGTTTCTTTATATAATCCCACATTCGCCGTCTTCGGTCCGTTGAATTATGTTCCTCCAGATAAGATGGTGCTTGAATTACCAGATTCGTACGTAAGTACGTAAGTGACAGTCAAGTCAACCCAGTAGATGGTCTTATAAACGATTTTCTACGCATATCTAAAATGCCAGCTCTCGTATAACCGCTAATTTCACCATTGTTGTTATCATGGTCATAATGGCCAGCTCTAAAATAGATGTTTTCTGAAGATCTAAAATATTCTTTATCTAAGAGATCATTTAAACTCACCAGATTGCTATCTCCTTTGTACATTTCAATATCATTAATCAACAATGAATATGTGTCTGTGTGTGTATCTGTGTGTGCATCTGTGTCTGTGACTGTGTCTTCGTCCGTGTAATTACTTGTGCGATTGTTGTTATCACACTTTGGCATTTCAATTAACAACTCATTTGTTTTGTTGTTCCATTGTAGTCCAATCGGCGAACACTTGTTGGCGTCCGGTTCATTTCTTAAAACTAGCGTTTTCATCTCGAACACGCTGGCAAACCCCCATCTTCCGACACCGTTAATAATCAAGCCTAGTAACAAGCCTTGAAAAATGTAGCTACCGACCCATTTCGTCCTTGTACCAAATATGAAAAATAGCCCGATCAGCCAATGGTGAATTCTAAAATATAACTTATCAGAGAATGTTTTTACTAAAACCGTAATCACGATTAAGACCAACAAATAGTGGGATAATACTCTGAACAACGAACCTGATTTCCAAAGTTTCAAAATTTGTAATGTAATACAACCTAAAGTAAGTAAAATTAGAAAAATAAGACTTGTCAGACCATATTTCTGACTCTTGATATCACTTAAGATTAACCTGTCAATCGGTAGCCTGTCGAACGTCAAATTATTTGCACCTGTAAACCATAAGCTTATACACCAAATAACTCTCGCAATCCCTGAGCCAATCAAAGTATATTTGCAGACGGTTAACCAAATTAACACAACTAAAGATGCCAAAGGTAAAAATCTTTGACTCGTAACTGAAAATAAGCTATAAGCAGAATATTCACTTAAAGTTAGGTTTTCTTCAGGCTTCACCACTATTGGCGTATCAATTGATAATGTTATAAACAAATACATGATTAAAACAGTTACAAAAAACCCAAAGTTTGGTGAAATGAACACA
The DNA here is from genome assembly GCA_030580115.1 of Kregervanrija pseudodelftensis. Classification (NCBI taxonomy): domain Eukaryota; kingdom Fungi; phylum Ascomycota; class Pichiomycetes; order Pichiales; family Pichiaceae; genus Kregervanrija; species Kregervanrija pseudodelftensis. Next base: position 76,191 of record JAKTSJ010000045.1, read on the forward strand.
ACCGGCAGACAAATTAAAATACCAGTTGTTAAATTCAAAATTCTGTAATCATAACCATTTATCAACCTTTCATTACTACCGGTATCCAACTTACTCAACGTGAATGCTGCAGGAAAAAATGAATTGAAATCACTTTCATTATTAAATGGATAATGGTTTTTAAAATTTAGAACCAAACTGCCACCTGAGTACTTGCTTATTAGGCCCTGTTTTAAAGCTGAAGCACACGGGAAAGAATCACCACGGTAGAAAATTGTTTCATTAACCAAACTTTCAATTACAAACGGTTCATATTTAACCAATTTGTCTCCATATGGGATAGCTGAATACGCTATGCCTGACAAGTCACAAAATGCCGGGCACTTGATGATAATTGACTCTTCTTTATTAAATTTCTCCAAACATTTTGAGCCATTCAAACCACATTTGTTATTATGACCACTCCAAACCTCTTCTGCTAACCCACATGAAAGCGACACAATCGGTTTACCATTATAACTTGGTAAACTAAAAAGGTTATTAATTAGAAGACCATTTATAATCACTAGAATTATAATTAAATACATAGAATAAATTATTTTTTTATACAAATCTGAGATTTTATTAAATCGTTTGGGTAGCTCATCAAATTTATTTAAATAGTGGTATTTAAATTTTGGAGGTAAATCAATTGGGTGTTTAGGACCGTGATAAAACTTAAGTACAACCTGCTCAATTTTAGCCAAAATACCAAATTTATAATATCCAGTTTCTGGTGTCGGTGATGGTGGTGAAAAAGAAGATGATAATGTACCAATTTCAGTTGAATTATCATAATCATCCTCTGAAATATTTTGCAATTCAATATCTCCACTTAATTTATTATATGACATTATTTCAAAAGCCTGTATCAATTTTTACACTATAATCCTCGTGTGATGAGTGAAATAGGTTGATCAAGTTGGCAACAATAGACGAATTTTATCGGTTCGGAGTCAGCTCGGACAAACGTCTCCATGGTGCACGGGTGTTTTCATTTTTTTCCCTTCTTCATTTTCCATTTTCCATTTTCTCAATTTCCATTTTGTCACGAAATATCGTTTTGTTTCGATTTTTCTCCATTTCAGGGAAAGGACAAAAAAAAAAATTATTTTGAATACCGAACGATATTTTACTGGCGTAAGAAATTGATAACAACGTTGAAGTACATATATATGCACCTAATTAGCCTACTGTAATTCGCCGAGAGCTTGATTCTTCTGGTACTGACTTTCCTATCTATCCAGCGGGACGCATTAATGTCTATGGCAATATATATTCCACCAGAACTGAATGCAAAGTATCTTGATATGAACTTTCAGTTACTTAAAGTGCAAGTTTGGATATTTTTAAAATTGAATTCCATATTGGTGGGCTCGTGGGCATTAAAAAACAACGAAAAAATTGTTTAAAATAATTTCATTAAACTGATTTTCAATCTATTATAGTATTAGTAAAGTAACTATTATATTGGTAGCTATGATATCATTTATTGTTATATTGTATTGTTTGTACCATGTTATACTAGAATTATATTATACTACACTGTATTATTATATTATATTCTATCATGATAAAATACATTTCATCTATTCCATTCCATTCTATTGTTTTCCCATAGGATCCTTAGAGGGAAGAATGTTCTCATAATTACAAATTAAACGACTGCCAGTGGCTTAAATTCGGGTCATCGTCAGAACACGTGAACGCAAAAAAAATTGCTCACCTGATATATTAACAGTAGAAAAATGCCATGCTACGTGGTACAACACAATGTATTATTGTATGTTATGGCGTATACTACGGTATACAATATAGTACACATCAATATGCGACATCTAACACCACGTTTTTCGTTAAATACAGATTACCAACTGAAACAGGTGAGAAAGCTGTTTACGTCAATTAATCCAATTCAAATAAATATACATATTTTCTTTTTCCCGGTTGTATAATGGCTGTGAAAATTCACACTGATGAGTCAAAGTTAAAAATTCGGCTGAAAAATTTGAAAAATTTGTTCGGTTGTTAACTACTATTGGAATAGACTTACTCTTTTCGATTATTTATTCCTTCTTTCTGTTTAACAAATAAAACCCAGAAATTAAGCTCATCAATATTAATTAAAAATGTCAGAAACTAGAACCAACTCCCAAATACCTTCACCAGAAGAATACGACGACCTAAGAATCTTGGGTTACGAGCCACTAATTTCACCAGAGTTTCTTTCCACAGAGATCCCAATAACCAAAAAATCTGCTAAGACTGTTATTCAAGGTAGAATTGATGCAACGAATATTGTCAAACAAAAGGATGATAGACTTTTAGTTATCGTTGGTCCTTGTTCATTACACGACCAAAAAGTTGCAATGGAATACGTTTCACTGCTAAAACCATACGTTGATTCATTAAGAAATGAATTGGTCATTATAATGAGAGCTTACTTAGAAAAACCAAGAACCACTGTTGGCTGGAAAGGTTTAATTAACGACCCAGATTTAGATGGTACTTTCAATATCAATAAAGGTTTGAAACTAGCTAGAAAATTATTTGTCGATTTAACAGATGCCGGTGTTCCAATCGGTTCAGAAATGTTAGACACAATTTCTCCACAATATTTAAACGACTGCTTGTCCTTCGGTGCAATTGGTGCTAGAACAACAGAATCTCAACTACATAGAGAATTGGCTTCAGGCTTATCATTCCCAATTGGTTTCAAAAATGGTACGGATGGTACTTTGGGTGTTGCTATTGATGCAATGAAAGCTGCAGAAAATTCTCATCATTTTATGGGTGTTACCAAGTCTGGTTTAGCTGCAATTACCACTACAAAGGGTAATGATGCTTGTTTTGTGATTTTAAGAGGTGGTAAAAAAGGTACAAACTATGATGAGGAATCAGTTAAAGAGGCAGAGCAAAGCTTACCAGCTGGTAAAGTTTTAATGGTTGACTGTTCTCATGGTAACTCAAATAAAGATTATAAAAATCAACCAATAGTTTGTACAGAGGTTTGTAAGCAAGTCTCAAAGGGTGATAAAAAGGTCATCGGTGTCATGATTGAATCAAATATCAACGAGGGTAACCAAAAGATTCCAAAGAATTTAGATGAATTAAAATATGGTGTTTCAGTCACTGATGCTTGTGTTAATTGGGAGACAACCGTTAAGATGTTAAACGAGTTAGCAGACGCCGTTAAGTCTAGAAGAGCCATCAGTAAATCTACCAATTGATTGGCTTGATTTATTTCCTTATATTTACTCTGTTTATTCCGTTTATTCTATTATTATATTCAAATTATAAAAAATTATTTATATAGTGAGTCATCATCATCATCGCGAGTGTAAATGGAAAATTAAGATATTTTACTAAAAATTTATCTTGAGCTTAATGTTATTTGATTATCAAGATTATCCTCTAGCTATTAATTATGTCTGATAGTAAAGTCGTTTATGTCATTGATGTGGAATCAGGTAACTTGCGTTCTTTAACAAATGCCATTGAATCGCTGGGTTTTCAAGTTGAATTCATAACTGATGGTTCTGATCCAAATCTAATTAATGCAAGTAAATTAATTTTACCAGGTGTTGGTAACTTTGGCCATTTTGTTTTGCAATTACATAAACGTGGTTTTACAGAACCTTTACTAAAATATATTGAATCAGGTAAACCTTTGATGGGTATTTGTGTTGGTTTACAGACCTTATTTAATGGTAGTGAAGAAAGTGTCGGTATTGAAGGTTTAAAACTAATTGATAAAAATTTAACTAAGTTTGATGATTCGGATAAAAGTGTTCCTGAAATTGGTTGGAATGACATAAAGTTAGACTTCAATGATGATGACAATAATTCCAATAAAAATCTCTTCGGCATAACACCTGGAAAAAAATATTACTTTGTTCATTCTTACGCTGCAATTATAAAAAATGATGATGAAATTAAGGATTTAAAATCGAATGGTTGGGATTTAGCATTATGTGATTACGGTAATGAAAAATTTATTGCTGCAGTTTCAAGGAAAAATATATTTGCAACACAGTTCCACCCTGAAAAATCAGGTTTAGCGGGTTTAAAAGTTATAAAATCCTTCCTTGATGATGAAAAATATGGTTCAATCGATTTGAATGAATTAAAGGAAGCTGAAAATGACTCAAATATTGAAAAAACTTTTACAGGTTTAACAAGAAGAGTTGTTGCTTGTTTAGATGTTAGAACAAATGATAATGGAGATTTGGTTGTCACAAAAGGTGATCAATACGATGTTAGAGAAAAAACTGATGATGGTGGTAACGTTAGAAATTTGGGTAAACCTGTTGAGATGGCTGAAAAATATTATAAACAAGGTGCAGATGAAGTTACATTTTTAAATATCACATCATTCAGAAATTCTCCAGTTAAAGATGCTCCAATGTTAGAAGTTTTGAAGTTAGCTGCTAAAACTTGTTTTGTTCCATTAACTGTTGGTGGTGGTATTAAAGATGTTGTTGATCCTGATGGTACCAAATTTACAGCATTACAAGTTGCTTCACTATATTTTAAAGCGGGTGCTGATAAAATTTCAATTGGTTCTGACGCTGTGAGAGCTGCCGAAGATTTAATTAAAAACAATTTTATTGCAACAGGTAATTCACCAATTGAAACAATTTCAAAAGCTTATGGTATTCAGGCTGTGGTTATATCTGTCGATCCTAAAAGATTTTATATTGAAGATCCATCCAGTTGTCAGTATAAAACAATTAAAACAAAAGTTTTGGGACCAAATGGTGAAAATTTTTGCTATTACAAAGTTACTTCGCAAGGTGGTCGTAAAACTCATGATTTAGGTGCTGTTGAACTGTGTAAAGCATGTGAACTTTTGGGAGCCGGTGAAGTTTTGTTGAATTGTATCGATAAAGATGGTTCAAATTCTGGTTATGATTTTGAATTAATTGATATGATTAAAGACGCTGTTAAAATACCGGTAATTGCATCTTCTGGAGCTGGTAAACCGCAACATTTTGTTGATGTGTTCAAAAATACCAGAGCCGATGCTGCATTAGGCGCTGGTATGTTTCATAGAGGTGAGTATACTGTTTCTCAAGTTAAAGATTTTATGAAACAAAATGGATTATCTGTTAGAATTGATAATACTGAACTTTAGATTCTTTTAAAAAACTTAACTATTTTAGCTACAAACTTTTATTTTAATAATACAAAAAATACTAATTTTAAAAAAAAAAAGGAAAGAAAAGGTTCCTTTTATATTTATAATTTTTAACTTTTAATCTTTCATTCTAAATTCTTGAATTTGAACTTTTGATTATAAACCTTCTTCAAATTTTTCAATTTCATCTAACCTTTCTTCGACCTTTTTGTCGTTTAATTTTTCCCCTGCACTGACACTAAATTGGCCGCCACAACCAATAATTTCAATATCATGTTCCTTTGTTGCAGTATTATCAATTCTTGTTGGTTTAGCAACATCATCATCTAAATTACCTAAACCTAATGCAAAGGTGTCAGCAAAACCCCATGAATAAACAAATCCACTTTTAGTGACAGCCAATGAATGGTGAGATCCGCAAGTAACCGCCTTACATGGTGGTAATGTATTCAATTTTGTTGGAATTGGTAAGGATCTAATATTACCGTGATTATCTTTAATACATTGATCAATTGGTAATTTATTCTGTTCAATACCAATTTCTTTCATATCATATCTACCAAAAGTATAAACATCTCCATTGGATGATAGGGCAATTGAATGATGTTCACCTCCAGTAATAAAAACAATGTCTTTCTCCTTTAATGATTTAATTTCTGTTGGTTTCGAAACAACTGCACCATCATCAATTGCAACGTCAATACCACATTGACCATACTGATTTAAACCCCAACTTAAAACTTTCCCATCAACTGTAATTGCAAAACAATGAAACTCGCCTGATCCAATAAATTTAACACTTTTTAAACCAAACGATCTAATATCTAGTGATGTTAACATTGATCTTTCCAAAATCTTTCTACCCAATTGAAATTGCTGTCCATTACCCCATGCATAAACAACACCTTTATTATCTAAAGCCAAAACATGATCTTTACCACCCGCTAGTTGAACAATATTTTCTAGTTCGTCTAACTTAACTGGAATTTTTTGAATTTTAACAGTTTTATCAAAACCTAAAATACCTTCATTATTTCTAAACGTACCCCAAGCATAAACATCACCATTCTCTAACAAAACTCCCGATAAGTTATCAGTGGCAACCAATTGAACGATTTTAATATCTTTTGGTAGTCCTTCAACTTTACCAGGGGTCGATTCAAATTCGTTTAAGTCGCCATCCTCATCTTCATCGTCTTCGGCATCTGCATCTCTTAAATTTTCACCACCTTGGCTTGCAGTGTCTCTACCTAAAACTCCCGAATCATTACCACCCCAAGACCAAACTTGATTATTATGATCTAAAACTAATGTATGCATGCCACCAACTGCGAAATCCACAACACCAACATCCTCTTTTTTTAAAAGTGGGTTTAATCTTGGTCTTTTAACTTCTTTTGTTTTAGCAGCTGGTCCTAAACCTAATTCACACATTGAACCTGAACCCCACACGAACACATCTAAAATTTTTGTCTTTTGTTTTGGAATTTCATTAATAGTTTTTAAACGTGATGCTCGTTTTGCACCAAATGAATGTGTATGTCTTGCACGTTTAGCTGGTGATGGAACAACATTTCCCTCAGACGCTAAAGATGATGACTTTCTTTTGTTTGATTCTCTACTCAATTTAACCATTCCAAATTATTTCTATTATAACACACAAACGAAAAATTAGGTTAATAGTTTGTTTTCTTATTACCAAGAGATCGATTTTGAAAAACTAATGACCCGATTTTAAAAAATGGCAGTGGAAAATTTATTTCATTAAAAAAAATTTTTTTCACTTCATCATGTATTGTTACATTTTTAACCTTTTTTTTTTACTTGTATTGGATCAGATCGTTATATAAATTATGGGCAAAATTACGACTAAGGAACTTAGAGACAAGGGTAAACATGTGCCACTTTTCAAAGATATTGCCTCAGAAGGTGGACATTTGAAAACTAAAGAGAATAAGAAGAAATATAAGAAACCAGTTGATAAGAACGACTACAACAATTATGATGATAATAATGATGGCAATGGAGACGAAGAAGATGATAAGAATGATGAATTTATATTAGACGCGCAAGCATCTAGAAGAGTTTTACAGTTGGCAAGAGAACAACAAGAAGAAATTGAGAACGAAGAAAATAGAAATGTTGAGGCTACTAAACCTAGATTTCAATTGATTCATCATGATTCTGATGATGATGATGAAGCAGAGGTGAGTGGAAATGAAGAAGAGTATTATGGTGAAGATGGAGAAAATTATGATGATGATGATGATGATGAAGTTGATGATAAGGATGTGGCCCTTTTTGAAGCATACTTTAAATCCCAAGATTCAAATCCATTTGGTTCAATTAATTTAGCTGACAAGATTATGGAAAAAATTAATGAGAAGGAGGCAGCTACAAAATCTGGAAATGAGGATTTTGAAAGACAATCTGATAAAGTTTTTTTACCACCCAGAGTTATTGAAGCATATGAAAAAGTTGGTGATAGTCTAAGAGCCTGGACTCATGGTAAATTACCAAAATTATTTAAAGTTCTTCCAACAATTAAAAATTGGGAAGATCTAATATATGTCACAAATCCAGAAACTTGGACTCCGAATGCAGTTTATGAAGCAACTAGATTATTTGTTTCCAACTTAAGTGCAAATAAGGCTGAAAGGTTTGTTTTCACGGTTTTGTATCCAAGATTTAGACAAGATATTGATGAGAGTGAAAGTAACAAGTTAAATTATCATATTTATAGAGCAATCAGAAAATCATTATATAAGCCAGCAGCATTTTTCAAAGGTTTTTTATTTCCATTAGTTGAAGATCAATGTACATTACAAGAGGCAATGATTACCGCATCAGTTTTAAGCAAATCTTCAATTCCAGTTCAACATGCATCTGTTGCACTATCTTGGTTATTGGAAAGAGAGTTTTCGCCTGCGGCAACCGTTTTTATCAGAGTTTTAGTGGAAAAAAAATATGCATTACCATATCAAACAATTGATGATTTAGTTTTTTATTTTATGAAGTTTAGAGTCATTACTGATCAGTCAAATGATAACGATGTTATTTTAGATGATGATCAACAGTTGCTGGAGCAGAGAAAATTAAGGCAAGCTGCTCCGATGCCATTGGTTTGGCACAAAGCCTTTCTTTCGTTTGCTCAACGTTATAAAAATGATATAACTGATGATCAAAGAGATTTTTTAATGGAAGTTATTAGGCAAAGAGGTCATAAACAAATTGGTCCTGAAATTAGAAGAGAATTATTAGCCGGTAAAAATAAAGAAATTTTAACTGAGAAAAAGGAAGTTGATGATATAATGGCATATTTTTAAATTTAATTGGATAGAAAGGTTTATTAAATGCTGTAGTCATAACTAAGATATATATATATATTTATAAAATTAATCCCCCTAAAAAAATATCATAATTTTGAATAGTCGATACGTAAAAATAATGATGAATAAATAAATTCTTCCCCTTGTAAATCGTAAATTGGAATATGTCTATAACCTTGCCTTAAATATTCCAATTTACAACAATTAACGCCCACTGTAACATAATTATGATCAGTTGTTTTACATTTAACAACAAATCTCACAAAAACAAGATTGTTGCTGTTAGTATAATAATCTAATTGAAAAGATTGATTCCAAATCGGATTGAACCCATTATTATTAACAATAGATGTTTTAAAAATAACAGATGGAATACTTGATCCACTAATATTAAAAAAATCATTTTTACTGTTAATGCCACCATTCTCGTTAGAGCTATTATTATGATTGACTTTTAAAGAACCAATTTTGTCTCTATTTTTATTATTTTCAATAGAAATTGCATCAACAACTTTAACATTAAAAATTTCAATGTCAATAAATGGTGAAAACCCATATTGACCGTCTTTTAATTCTTTTGGCTTGGGTAATTGTTGGGCCGAGATCATATTAATTTTCAACTTGTTTAAGATATTAAATTTTAAGTTTTCTTCAAAATTCAACTTTGGTCCAATTTCTCTACTTAATCTCAATGATCTTGGTTTTAAAATATAGCCTGAATGTGATCCAATATTAAATAATGATTCATATATTTGTTGTCCAATATCATAAATTTGCCAATTTGTTGCGACCAGTTGACAGCCTAAGTCCCAAAATAATAATGGATTAAAATTATCTGATTTAAATCTAATTATAGATGGATAGATTCTAGTTAAAAATTTTATATTGTGTTTTAAAAGTGCAGTCAATTTAGATCTATCTTTAATCATCGAAATTATTGAACGATCACTAAATGAAAAACAATGGTTAAAACTTTTAGATTCAGGTAATGAAAAATTTCTAAACTTTAATCCACTAAGATAAACTGCTAAATTACTTAATTCTGGTTGAATAGTAACTGATTTCTTACTTTTTGAAATTATCTTTTTAATCGAATTTGTCGAATTAACATCATCACTAATTGAAGATGAAGTCGATAACGATGAATAACTACCACTATTCATTTCACCATCTAAGTTTGAAATTGAGTTGGATTTAGATTTTTTAACTTTAACTAAAACCTTATGTTTTAGTTGCAATGGAGAAGGTAAAATATTTTCATCTAAAGTTATTGGGTTTAAAATAAGTAGATCACTTAAAATATCCCGCAAGATCGAAGTGCATTTTAATTGATTTTCTTTATTACATTTAATTTCTAATGATAATATAACTGGGTATGGTGATGTAATAAAAGAATATTTCCTTATTGTTTGAATAACAGTCTCAAAATCAATTGAATTTGTTAGTGTATGACCGTGCGTAACAACTGGCAGATTATCACTGCCATCCCAAACATCGATCTCAATACATCTACAACCTCGTTGTAGCGCTCTAATATAGCCTTCGATTGAGGAATTACCATGAAATTGTCTACCCAACAAATAAGTATTATGAGAAGAAGAAATATAATATTCATTTAGAGGTTTCGTATAATCTTCATCAATTTCAATATATGGTGAAGTGTATGAACTTATTAAAAAATTACCAAAGTCATGATTATCCATATAATTTTTAGAATTTGAAAATTTGTTAAATAAGGAAACAGTAAAATCTTTATTTATATTATCACCTTCTTTTTGAATGTTTATTAAAAAATCAACAAATTCTGCTTCTGACATTTGATTATTTGGTAAATTTAAATTTTTCAAAATTAAAGAAAATTCATCTCTTTCTCTTAAAACACTAACAAATTTTTTAAATTCATCAAAATTTAAATAATTTTTATTATCAATATCTTCTTGTTGAAAAAGTGTAAATAAATAGTCCTTCTCGGCATGGATATGTAATTTATTTGCTAATTTTAACACACCCTCAAAAGAAAGTTTATCCGAAGTAGAACCAGAGTTTAAATTTGGATTAGTAATAGACGATGAAGATAATGATTTTTGATTACTATTCCAATGTAGTTTAGTAAAAAGCTCAGTATCCTGAATTGAATATAAGCTTTTATTTAATTCTCTTTCAAAAAGAAGCATATTTTGTAACACTTTTAAGAAAACATCATAATTTCTTTTATTCGTGGCAATCAAATGTAAAGCTTTAATATTGTTTGATTTAGAATAGTTATAATAAATTATTGTAATCCATAAATCTTTATATTCCGAAGAAATTTTAAATTCCTCTCTATAATTCTTGGCATCATCACCGGTTCTAATACTCTGAATTTTTTCCATTTCTAAAAATGAAGAAGCTTTATTATTCCATTTCAATATTTTTTTAGTTAGATCAAATTTAAATAATCTTTTAATCTTTTTCTTATGTGTAATTCTTAACATTTCGATCCCTGGATCTATTAGATCTAATGGTATATCCTCATTTTCGTTGAAATCAATTGCGGTATCTGTAGATAAAAATGATGAGTTTGTTTCATTTTCTTGTGAATTTGATTTGGATAATTTACGTACATTTTTATTTATAAAACCAACTAACTTGTTTGGTGATGAAGGTGAAATTGAACCTGAAGTTGGAATCATAGGATCCGTTGATTCCATATTTCTTGCATGCGGAATAGGTATACAATCAATGTTATTATTGCTGTTGTTTGAAGAATAAGATGATGATAGAACAGCTCCTCCATTATCATCTGATAATTGTGAAGATGTTGAGTTATTATTGTTATTACTTCTCAAAATAGATAACTGTTTTGGTAGTCTTGAAGTGATAGGTAAGGCATTGTTCAACCTCTGTGAGATAGAGTTCGATCTTGTCGATCTCAATGTTTGTAAGGAGTCCTTGTCTATTTTCTCCATAGTAATAGAATTATAAAATGTATATCCAACTCTATCTCATTATCACTTGTTAAGTTACAAAAAATAAGTTTTTAATTTTATTTAGTATTCAGCGAAAGGTTTTTCATGATGATAAATGTTTTTTTTTCTTAATATTTTTTTTAGTGTTTTCTTAAGGTTTTTTAATGCTCTCATCGACCCTTCAATTATTAATTTACTAATTTTTTTGTATTAAAAACTAAAAAGAATATATCTAACTGCTATCTAACCTAACCTTTTTAGGAGACCAATCCGTCAAATCCTTACTTCTACCATAATAGAACTTCTCATAACCTTCTCTTTCATCATTGTCATCATACCCATCTTTGAAAGAATTATCGAAACCGTTAAATGAAACTTTAGGTAAGATAAGGACATCATCAAAATGGGCAGGAGAACTGAGTCCACTAAATGTTTTGTAAGAAAATCTTTGAGAAGTCTCAACTTCGGGACCTACAATACTTTTATTTATGATTGAACTATCCTTTCCTTCATTCTTGGTAGATGTAATATAAATTGCATCTTCAATGGAATTTAAATACTCAAAAATGGTATCTGTAAAAACCAAAGAGCCAGTAAATTGAATCATTGGGGTACCATTTGAATCGATATTTTTAAATTCTTTATCCCAATCAATAGATTTAATCAATTCTTGCTGTGTAAAAATGATAAATGTAATTCTACTGATTAATCTTGCTAGTAGAGGATGATGCGCTTTGGCTCTAAAAATTGAAGTTGAAAATGACATTCTTCTATTATAATATTTGTCCCAATTAATATGATTATAATCTGAATCAACACCCGCATAAAAATTGCTTTGTAAAACTGGTGAATTAAACCAATGTTTAATCGGTTTGATATCAATAGTATCAATATCTGCATAAACACCTCCATTTAAGTAAATCGTTAAATATTTCAAAAATTCATATTTCAATCTATCATGTGGTAACAATCTTAAGGCTTCAACAACTTCAGAAACTGTTGGTCTTAAATCATCGACCAACAAATCTTCAGCTTCTTGGATAGATAGTAAATTATGCTCATATTCATTATTAGCCTCTTTCCATCTTTGAACTAATTCCTTACAGCCATCTGGAAAATCAGAATCTTCTAAATTAGATGTTTTCCAAATTTGGTAAATGTTTTCTTCCACAGCTTCACCTGGTTTATACGGGAAATAATATGATAATCTTTCCTCAATAGTGGTCAAACTATAAATATTCTTCTTAGGTGGTTTGGATTGTTTTGGTTCTAATTCTTTTTTCGAATCAACAACATCATCTTTAGTTGCTGGTGGATTATTCAAAGAAGAAACGTGCGTTGGTGACACCTCGTTAGAATTTGCGTTGAGCAGCTGAAGCAACACAAAAATGGAAACACATGAAACTATAATATACTTATAAGTATTCCAAGTGGCAGACCAGTTGACAGTCATTTTTATGAGGCTAGTTTTATTTATATTTGGTATAAAGTAATAACAAACAGTGGAAACATACCAACAGAAAAACTAATCGTGGAAAATTCATCGCGTTTCTGCTCCTTCAGTTTTTTTTCTTACTTCCTCTCTCGGTTTTTTGACCAACCAGTACTTATATTGTAAATACACATTTCCTTTGCTTGTAAGATAATCAAACATGCAACTGTTGTTACATAAGAAAATTAAGGTGCTTTGCCTTTTGGCATTATTGTCAGCTGTGGTATTTTTTACATACCACCGGTCTTCGGCTAAAGACTTATCTTCGTTCAAAGATTCTGTAAACACGTTCTTTAGTCAGGAAAAGAATCTGCCAGAAATTGATTTGGATGATAAAACAAAAGTTGAAGAAAACGAAGATCTAAAGGTCGAAGCTAAATCTGAACTTGACGAACAGATTAATTCTGCCGAAGAACTACGAAAATTATATCTTGATGTTAATCATGATGGTGTTATTAAATTTGGTTCAACTGGTAACACCAAAAATGAAAAATCTTCCACTGCGAATGAAAATACAGATGATCGTTCCATGCCATTAACAGAAAATGAGATTCCAAATGAAGATTCGTTAAATAAAATTAAAGCGGAAGATTTTGTCAAAGGTGATATAACTTTCCAAACTTTCTTTATGCAAATATTTGAACTTATTGATAAAAATCATCTTTCTTATCCTTTAGAAAGAAGAAAGACATTGAAAGATGGAAAGCCATATATTGATAACGTTTTATTTTTTTCTCAAACCTATGATCGTTTGTCTGAATGGGATTTACAGCAATTTTTTGATTTCCCAAGCAAATTTTTGGAAGATTTAAAAATCAAACATGAAAACGTCGTTAATGGTTTACCAGAATTACAGCCAAATTTTTATGAAGGTAATGGTTATGTTATTGTTGGTGGTGGTAAATATTCATGGTTTGCATTACTTGGTATCGAAACTTTAAGAAAATTAGGCTCAACATTGCCGGTTGAAGTTATTTTACCAAATGAGGAAGATTATGAATTTGAATATTGTGATCAAATCTTACCATCTTTAAATGCCCGTTGTGTTGAAATGTCAAGAGTTTTCGGTAAACAAACCTTAAAAAAATTTGATGTTAGTGGTTACCAATATAAGGCTTTTGCATTGTTAGCATCATCTTTTGAGAATGCATTTTTACTGGACTCGGACTCTTATGCAGTGACGAATCCTGATCCAGTTTTTGAATCGAAACTTTATCAAGAGTATAAAATGATTACCTGGCCAGATTTTTGGAGAAGAACAACCTCACCATATTTTTATGAGATTAGAGGTACAGCAGTTGGCAGACAACCTGTTAGGCATTTAAATGATTTTTTTGTTGATCCGAAATTTGTTCAATATGATAAAACTGAAGACCCACTGTTTTCACTTACATATCATGATAGAAAAGGTACTTTACCTGACTGGACAACGGAGTCTGGTGAAATGTTGATTAATAAAAAGCTTCATTTTAATACTTTATTATTAGCATTATATTATAATTTTGATGGTCCATATGGTTATTACCCATTATTATCTCAGGGTGGTGCAGGTGAAGGTGACAAAGAAACTTTTGTTGCTGCAGCAAATTTCTATAAGTTAAATTATTATCAGGTTAATAAAATGCCGGAACGTGCATTTGGTTGGTATAATGAAGAGAGAAATTATGAACATTCATCAATTGTTCAATATAGTCCGTTAGTTGATTATGATATTTTGATGAAAGTTAAATCCCAAATTGAAAATGATATGCAGAGCGAAGGTGAAAACTTTGAATACAGTTATGACAAATATTTCCCTGAAAATTTCCAACCAACAAATTCTGAACCAATGTTTTACCATGTTCATGACCCAAAAATGGATCCTTTCCAAATTGTTGAAAAGAAGTTCACATTAAACTTAGATAACCAAAAAATTAGAAATATGGGTGAAGATTTCCCAAGATCTGGATTAGATTTAGAAAAATTTATATGGGGAGTTATTGATCATTATGTTTGTAAAGAAAAGGTTGAATTTAAATGTTTTGACGGTAAAGATTGGGGTGCATTGTGTGGCCAATTTATACAAGAAGAATTGAAATTTTTAGAAGAAAGTGGTAAAAGAATTATGGATAATTATGATCCAGCAAAGGCTGTTGATAATATGAGAGGTAAAGAGTGGAAAGATTGAATTATATCAAAAGTCTTTTGTATCCTATAACTATTCTATTTTACTTTTGTTTATATTTCATTACTTCTATTTTGTTTTCTTTAACTTACTTTACTTTACATTACTTTACTTACTTTACTTTACTTTACTTTACTTATATATATTAATATTCCTTTTCATTTTGTATTTGATTTATTTTTTGTTTTAAATTACTTTTAATTTACCGATCTACTAAATTGTACCCAGTCCTACAGATGAAGACGCGAAAAAATAAACGACGCCAAAAGATGGGATATACTTTACCTTTGACACTGAAATGAATACTATTCATAGGTATGTCTGACACAAGAGAAAGGTATCATGAATTACAAAAATATTCAAAATACTTAAAGAGCGGTTTAAAAAGTCATCAAGGTGTTAAATTGGATAAAGGTGGTAAGATATATAAAAAATTCAAAATTTATCAAAATTTGAAAAAATTAATAGAAAAATGGAAGATTAATAATCATGATGAAAATGTGGTATTAAAAGTGAATAGCTATTATGAACTATTAAAGGGCAAAATTAAAAAAATGAAAATAAATCTAGAAGAGAAAAATAAACTAGAGACACAAACAGCTGAAGATGAAACCGATGAAAGACTAGAGGATGGAAGAGAAGATTTACAGCAAGAAAATGAAGCTGAAGTTGATGAAATTGGTCCAACACCTCAATTAAATGGCCGGGTTTTAAGTTTATTTGATATACAGACCTCACCTATAAAATCACCCATCAAACCATTAAACTTGAGTAACAATTCTGGTTCACTAGATGGATGTAAATTAAATTTAGGTATTCTATTGGGGGATAACAATGCCAAGATAGATGATGCAATATTTAAGACGCCTACTACGAAAAGAATAGTAGATTTGAAAATTAATGAAACGCCTGGGTATTTACATTGTCTTACTCAAAGAATGAGCAGCGTTGATGAAGTGTTGGGATTGGACGAATGGAGTGATATAAGTGAAGGTGATGTTAGTGAGGACGATAATGATTATGAAGAAAAAAAAGAGAAGAGAATAAGAATTCATTTAAGAAAAAAAGAAAATACGGAAGAACATATTTATAACTGGGATAATGATTTCGAAGAGGACGGAATTGAGCCCAGTCCTTTGATTAAAAAATGCAGTAAAAGTTTGTTTGATATGCACAATGAATTAGGTAGCCTGAAGAAAAATTTAAAGGAACTAATGCAAGAAGAAATGATTGGTATAAAGCCTGAAGAAGAAGATAAGCATGCTGAAGAAATAGAGAAACAGGAAATTAATTTAAATAGACATGAAAATGAAAGTGACATCAACAAAGAAGAAAAAAACAAAAATGAAAATGAAAAAGATGATGATGATGATAATGATAATGATAATGATGATGATGATGATGATGATGATGATGATGATGATGATGGTGGTGGACTTAAAGAAATTAAGCAAGAAAACAAAACGGTGAAAGAAAGCAAAGATGATGAAGAAATCGAGCAACAATTTATGGGAGAAGAAATCGAATTTGATAATGAAAAAGTGAAAGAAGCTTATGATCCTCATGCATATTTGAGAAAAAAAGCTAAAACCATCAAAAGGTCCACCAAAAGATCAAGGTTGAAGACCACAAAGATTGGACCAATTCATGACGAATACGAAGATGTTAATTTGCATGATATAATCAATAAATCCAAGAATGAAGATAATAATACTGATGATGATGATGAGACTAAAAATATCGAATACGAGGAAGAAAATGGGGACAACATAACTGAAGAAGAAGTTTATGTTCGAAAAGATTTTTCTGATCTTCTAAGTAAACAAGGAAAAGGTAAAGGAAAGGGAAAGCACCCACTTTCAAATAATTTTGTTAGGTTAAAGATTAATAATAAGAGAAAAAGACGCAGATGAAAATACATTACTTTCTGCTTAAGTGAAAGTCTATAATCAAACGGTTGGCTGTTATTGATAACCGAATATTATAACAATATACGTATCTTGTCTAAATGAAGTTCGGTCTTGAGTTTTAACGAAAACAATTAGTTCTATAGAAATGATGATTAAATCATAAATTTACCTGTGTTTTTTATAAGTATTTTGTCTCCATAGAGTTCTCGTACTTGAAGAAAACAAATTTTACAACGGTTTAGTTTTTTTTTTTCAAATTCTGTATAAATATATTATTACTAATAATACTATGCACTTAATAATTCTAGCATACCAATAATTTTTTCAGCATCTTGACATTTTTTAATTTCAATGTCTATTTTTTTCTGTAGATTATAAATTAGTTCTTCCAAAACCGGTTGTCTTGAAATCAAAATATCATACATTTCTAAAATACAACACAAATAGTCAGCAATGATATTAACATTTCTTGGATCATCTATTGATTTTAAGCACCAAGTCAATAAAGGTTCTAGTGTTGTTTCATCTCTATTTGATAACGCAACTCTGACTTTACCTCTTTTTTTCAATTCCTCCAAGCAAGTAATCGTTAACTCTTTGGACATACCTGAGATTAAGACATTATTCAAAGCATCTGACCATTTAAAATTATTTAGATCTTTTTCAAACTGTTTTAATTTTTTATTTGAATTATTATTTTTTTCATCAAGAATATGATGCTCGGTTTCACCATGATATTCTGAACCTCTCATCATTTTCATAAATGCGTGTGACTTTATTTCTTTAACACCTTGTTTAACTTTAGGTTCTGTTTTTCTTGTTCTAATTGTTAGCAAGCCAGAATTTAAACCAACTACTAAATGTTTATGATTAGGTGAAACACCACAACTTAAAACACCAGAGCCAAATTTCCAACCAAATTTAACATCCCAATTTGGAGAAGAAGAATCGAAAACTTTAACATGGCCATCAATTGAACCTGCCAGTATACCTCTTTCACCTGCATCGCTTAAGCATGTAACAGTCTTAGTAAAATTGCTTAAAGATTTTGATAATTTACCAGCAACTAAATCCCAACATTTTATATTATTATCACCACAAGAAATTAAATTTGTTGGATTCAATGATAACAAATCTTCAACTGGTGATTGTTGATTAAATTTAATAATTGGATCGTTACCAATTCTTGAGTCGAATATACGAATATTATTATCATAACAACCTGTGACAATTAAATTTGGTGAACTAGGTATAAATAATCCCGATCTAATATAATCATCATGTTCATTAAATGACAAAATTTGTTTGTTTGATTGTGAAATATCGTATAATCTTGCCACTCTGTCATCAGAACAGGTTAACAATTGTGTCGTAATAGTTGGGTGAAATTTTGTAATATGAGTTGGGTGACTTGTTGGATTGATAGACACCAATAAACTTCTTGGGTGATGAGCATCAAATATTTGAACTAAACCTGATGCATCACCGGCAACTAATAATTTACCATCATTTCTAAATTCACCACAATAAACTGTATCTTTAAATCTTGTAAAATTTTTAATGACTTTTCTTGTTTTAGAAGAAAATATTTGAATTCTAGTGGATGAAGTAACTGCAAAATCATGTGGACCATTTGGATCAAAATTAATATGTGTGATTGCATTATGTTCTTTAACTAGTTGAGAATTGGTAAATCCTTTCCAATATCTTTGTTCGGGTGTTGTTTGAGCAGGAAGGGTGGGGTTTCTGATGGGTATGATTCTTTCTCTAACGGCAGACATTGTTGTTTAATAGGTAAACTCAAGTCAATTGATAGTGAAGATATATAAAAAAGTTTGAAAAAAATGTGAAAAAAATTAAAATAAAATTTTTTTAACGTTTTTGTCTTTTAGCAAGTCGATCGACGATACTTTCATTATTTTCTCTTTTTACTTTGGTTTCAGCTTCTTTATCTTCCTTATCATTTTTATCATTTTTATCATTTTTATCATTTTTATCATTTTTATCATTTTTATCGTTTTTATCTTCTTTAGATTTTTTTTCTTTTTCGTCATTTTTCTCTTCTTTTCCTTCCCCATCCTCCTTCTTAACTTCGGACTTTTCTTTCTTGGTAGTCTTTGGTTGGAAAAAGCTGCTTACGGATTTATGATCTTTCAAAGGTTGTATGAATGTATCCTCGTCCAATCTACTATTTCCAACGGTTGGATCCACTTTAAACCATTCTAAGTCGTCTCCATCGTATATTTTCAACAATTTACTCCAATCATCTACTTCTTTTCCGTTGATCCACTCCTTAAATTCTTCAGATTTTTCATCTAAGACAACTGGCATTCTTTTATGTAACCACTTCAACATTTGAGGTGCCCCCCATGTAATGATCGTATAAGAATAAACCTCCTTGTCTTCAAAATTACTTTTACTGTATAATCCAGCCAAAAATATCAATTGATCATTTTTATGTTTAATATAATATGGCGTTTTTTTACCTTTTGAATCTGTCAACCACTCAAAATAACCCTGGATTGGTATAACACACCGTTGCCTTTCAAGACATTGTTTCCATATTCTATTTGTACTTAAATTTTCATATCTGGCATTAAAGGTTGATAAACGATTTTTCTTTAAATTTTCATCATTTTTAATCCATGCTGGTATAATTCCCCATCTCATAAACTGGATTATGTTGCTGTCGTTGACTATTGAAACATAGTAAACTGGGGCAATTGCGGTAGGGCCAATGTTGTAACGATGTACGGTGGCATTTTCCTTATCAACGACTTTGTCAACTCCCAAATGTTGTTTACCAAATGTCTCGGGTAATTTTTCTGGTTCGATTGGTAATGCATATCTACCACACATGATTTTGTAAGTGATAATTTGATTTAATCAATTACAAAGGTGATTTGATTTGACTTGATTTGATTAAGTGAATTTCGCACAAGGCCATTTTAAACCCGATTTTTACCCTGCTCATTCCCCCTGGCTCTTCCCTTTAATTAAGACAAATTAAAATGCTCAGATTCAACAGTTTACGTATTTTAAAAGTTCGTAGCTGGTCTACTGTGATCAGAAGATCAGTTTCTGATTTTTCTAAACAGCCAACTTTAAATCAATTTCAAAATCCACAGAATCCACCAAATCATTTCCAAAACTCTTCGTCATCTCCATCGGATAGTTTGCCACCACCTGTTAACCAAAATTCTCCTAGCAAATGGTCAAGAATAATCAGATCGTTAATTATAACTTCGCCACTACTACTTTTAGTTTATATTACGGCAAATTCTTTCAATAATAGTGGTATTGTGATTGAAGATATTTCAAAAGAATTTTCAGAGCTTGTTGACGAAGCAATTGAGTTAGAGAATAAGGGTAAAATTGGTGAGGCAATTGAAGCATATTTAAAAATGCTAAACCAATTGGATGAAGAAAAAAAAGAAAATATTAGTTTCAATTATACGGCCACAGCATTAAGAATCGCCCAACTCTATGAGTTTGAAAAAAAATTTGATAAATCATTGGCAATTTATAAGGAATTGTCAGAAATGTATTTAAATGTAATTATGGATGAAGAAAATTTTGATAGTAAAATTGGTAAATCAACTTATGATACAGCATTACTATGTTCGTTAGCAATTGCTTCAAGATATGCACAGCTATTACCAAAAACCGAGACTTCAAAAGCAAAACAAATTTTATTAATTAATATCGTTCAAGCACACAGAAGAATTATTCTGAATTATTCTCCTTTTTTATCAGTTTTGAATGATATTACGAATAGAAACATTTTGTCCTTAATTTCAACAGATTTAGAAAAAGAATTGGATAAATTAGATGAAACTCATAAAGAATTAAAATTAAAAGAAGCTTCAAAGAATCCTTTAGAATTACCACTTTATTCAACAGATCAAACTGAAGAGAATATGATTTTAGGGTTTTATAGAGAAGGTTGGCCAATTTTTACAAGAGCACTATGTGACGCAAAAGATGTTTACTCAAACATTTGTATTGAAGATGATGATTTATCAGAAGCAGTTTCAAATTTGACAAATAACGCCATAGTAATGCAACGTTCATCTGATATACCATCAAAAGTTTCAATTAATTTGGCAAAATTAGCTGTTGTATTACAAATGAGTTTCCAAAAAATAAATAGTGATTTCCCTTTTTCAAATGAAGAAATTGAAGTTACACAGGAAAATAGCTCTGTTAATAAGATAGATATTAATGCACCAGCAATTAAGGATTTTGTTTTAACTACCACAATGCATGAAAGTGAACGTATTTTTTCGCAAGCTTTGAAATTAACGGATAGAGTTAAATCATTGCCAAACCCTCCATCACCATTTTCGAACCTTGGATTGTCAGGTCAGGTCGGTAAATTTGATAATTTAAATAGATTAGGGTTAGAAAAGGCAGAGATGATTTCATCTGTTGGTTTAGGATTAATTGGATTCAAAAATAAAAATTATGAAGATTCTTTAAAATATTTTCAAAGGGCTAAAGTCTTAGCAGTTAAATTGAAGGATGATGATTATGTGGATGACATTAGTGGATGGATTCAAAATATTGAAAATAAAGTTTAAAATATTTACAGTTTATAGTTTATAGTTTATAGTTTATAGTTTATAGTTTATTTATTTATAGTTTATTTATAGTTTACAGTTTATTTTTTATGTTTCACTCTTTATTATTTGTTATTTATTATGTTTATTATATTTCTTATATATGGTTTATTATTTCATTTTTTTGTAATTAGTTTGTTAGCTAATTGAGGTTATTTTATTATGGAAAACTTGAAAAAAGTCTCGGTAAATTGTCAAAAATGAGGGAAAGAAAGTTAAACAAAAACAGTTCCTAATACGAGATAGTTAAATATCATTTATAGAAATATACACATTCGAATAAAAATGTTGTTAAGATTGTCATTGTTAACTCTGATTACACTAGTTAATGTTGATGCGCATGATTCACCGTCATATAATTCACAACAAGAATATTCGGAACCAATCCCAAGTGAATTTAATGGATCATGGGAGAAATGGCATATGAAAGTTGAACATGACTTGGATTCATTTACATCAGATTCTTTTTTTCAAATACATGCAACTACAGATAAAGATATATTAAATAAAAATGATATTTTGAGAATGTATGGATTACAAAGGGATGAAGTTGTTGGACAAGGTAATGGTTTGGGATCGCATGATAATTCCGAAGTCATTTCACCCGAATTGAAAGATAGAGTTCTATCAACAGTTTTAAAATTAATAGATGAAAATAATGATGGAGAAATCAGTATTGATGAATGGAGAGTTTTTCGTAACAATGGTGGCGAATTCCCAGATTTTGGAATTGGGCCGGGACATGAATTTGACTTTGAAGAAGAATATGAAAAACATCACTGGTTAGTTTATCATGCTGATGAAGATCCCGAGGTTGAAATTATGCATAAGGAGGATATTGAACATGAACTTCTACATCATTTCCATGAAATTGAACATGAAGATGGGCATGGACATGACCACGGGGAAGGTAAAGATACAACCCATAAAATACACACAGCACGTTTTGAATTAGATAAAGATAAAATACCTGGCCTATTTAGGGCTTTATAAATTTTATAGCACAATAATTATTCAACCCACCATAATCTTTAATTAACCCTGAAAATAAATGGATGTGCAAAAACACGGGGATAAAATGGGAAGAAAATGATACAATTTTTTTCTGGTCTCTTTCGCTGTCACTGAAAACTATAAAAGGAAGCACTTTCGCTGTTTCCATTTCTAAATAATTTTTATCATACTCTTTTAGTAATTAACGCTTTTACACAGCAATAGTGGCGTTCCCATACAGCATCCAGTTGAGGTTGGTCTCTTTGAGAAAAGCCCAGGACTACTTGGGTAGGGAATTGCATATTTTGCTGGAGATTAAATTGCTAGGGATGGGTCTTGGGTGCAATGGAATGTTATGGATGTACCTTCGTGTCTCCACATGTGTTTGATTGCAAGGATTCGTTACACATTACTTTATAAATTGTAATAAACTTTAAAAAAAAAAAAGCTAAAATGTAGATTTTGTTGTGTATATGAAGCTGACGTCTTCAAATTCTAGTTCCTAGTATTGTCAAAAGGCCTAAATTAGTCGGAATTTTTCAAATGATTATCATCTGGTTCTCTCCTGTCAGAATTGCGTGTAACGGTGAACTAATCGCAAATAGTGAATCTGTCTTGCTAATTATAGCTAACTATTCAATAAATGCTTGATTGTTGGACCTCTTTTGATGCCTCAAATGTAACTTTCTTTTCTTGTGTAACTTCATTATTCAACATATGTAAATATTCACTTAGACAAGTCCTGTGTTAACTCAGTTCTACTATTAATTAATATCATAAAAAAATTATATTGTACCAAAATTCTAATATAAACAAACTATATAAAAAGCCAAAAAAAAAAAATATCGACAGTTGAAACTTTGAGCTGTCGTAATGAAATATATAAGAATATAAATAAAGCTACCACATGAAAAGTGAATAAAAAAATAAAAAGTATTTACCGTTGAAAATAACTGTAAATTAATAATAAACATAGAAAATTAAAGGAAGCAAAACCCTATAATAAGTAAGCAATGAAAAACAAGAAACTCATAGAACTTAATAAATTAACAGATGCTTTATTTGCATTACCTTCGTAAACTGAAACGCTTGTTCCACTAGTGAAACCCGCGGTTGCTGAAGGAGAATTTCCAGAATTTTGATCAGTATAGATTGTAGATATGCCAGCACCTTGAGATTCCGTATTTGCGTTATTATTATAGCCTTGAGTTTCACTCTGAGCATTTGCAGGGGCAGAGCCAGTTGGTTGAGTCTCACTCTGAGCATTTGCAGGGGCAGTGCCAGTTGGTTGAACGTAACTTTCATTAGTGGCCGATCCTCCATTAGTGTTGGCATTGTTATTTCCTTGTGTCGTGCCCTCTGGTTTTTCTGTACCATTAGTTGGAGAAGAACCATTTCCAGTTGCTCCTGGGATTGGAGTTTCTTGGGTTTTATTTGGATTTTCTGTGGCTGATGGGGCTTCCGTATTTTGTGTCTGTGGAATACTTGATGTTGGAATAGAAACTATCACAATTGGAGAAACATTATTATTTGAAGAACAATCGGTTGTGACAGTAACGGTGACTGTACCAGTGGTATAATAAATAGAAGTTGTATCTAAGTTAGAAACTGGAGTTTTAACGAAACATTCAGTGGTGTAAACTGTAGTACCCTCCGTAACCGTTGGAATAACCGAACTGTATGATGTATGTTCACATTTCGTACAATATATAGTATTAGTAACAATACTTATATCAGTTGAAGTAGGAACTGGGATTGATGCGCTATCAGATTCTGTGGTACACATTGCTTCAGGGGTTTCCTTAACCACAACAATCACAGTTGAAACAGATCCATTGGAATCTGTAGTTGCTAACGCACTTGTGTAAGTAGAGGAGCCACAACCAGTAGTAATCAAAGAAGTTATACTTGATAATTTAGAGCATTCTAAAGCTGGAGTTTCAACAACAACAACAACAACTGACGATGAAACACCATTACTGGCGGTCACAACTTCGGTGGTGGTGTAGCTAGTTGATGCACAATCGGTAGCTGCAACGCTTGATGTGGTGGTGGATAGAACAGCACATGATGATGCTGGAGTTTCAACAACAACAACGACAACTGATGATTCGACACCATTACTGGCTGTCACAACTTCGGTAGTGGTATAGCTAGTTGATGTACAATCGGTAGCTGCAACGCTTGATGTGGT
>JAKTSJ010000046.1:0-97233 GCA_030580115.1 Kregervanrija pseudodelftensis
AAAATAATACTAATAAAGTAAATAGTTCATAAGACTCAAGTCACACCCTTATTTTAAATTAGCTATTACCAACTACGGTAAGTACTGTTTCTTTATTGACAGTTCTAAGACCTCTTAACTGAGGCTAGAGGGGATGTCATGTGACAAGTCTACTTGTACTGGTTATTAATATAACTGTGCCTAAGGTAGAAGATATCCAGGTTAGCTAACCCGTCCTCTGATAATTATAAATTAGAATTTTGTTATGACAATAATTTTGTCCTATGGCATAAATATTTACAAGAAAATAATGTTTTAATTGTAGTTTTATTGGTTGGATATAAACTGTGAAAACCAGTATTAATTTTACGAATATTATCATTACAAATATTAATCATATGATTATAAGAACATGAGGTGATATGAAAAGTAGTATAATTTATCATTGGAGAATTCTTTAGAGGTCATATTGTGACTAAAATTAATATAACATGATAATTAATGTTATGTAATTTTTATAATTGAACATAAATAGCATAGGTTTCCCCCTTCTGATTTCTGAATAAATAGATTATATAGAATCATCAATTGAAACACAGAATAATTCAATATCGAATTCAGTTTATTAATAATCTAGACCTAAATCAAATAAATAAAACCACAATCAAAATATAAAAAATTATTCTATAGTATTGATTAATAATTTTATAAAAGCAATTTAAGTTACATTTTAATAAACAGTAACTGTGCCCTATTTATGTTATTCTAGATATAAAATGTTGCTCATCATTCCAGACCTTTTACCAATATGATTGGGTGTTTTAGCCTCATTAATCATCTCTTATCTTGATAGGCTATCTTGATAAGCTATCTTGATAAGTAATCTTGATGAACTGGAATTACGGTATTTCCTTTTTTATAAGCTATCTATCGGTTGTAATTAGATAATTCCAGAATTCAATCAAAAATAATTAATTGAATCTATTTTTCAGCTATTCAAACATTTGCTACTGAATTTTTCCAAACTAAATATAATTTTCATGAAACATGATATGAAACGCCAGACTGTTTCATCTATTATCTAGAACATTATTTTATTTTTTGGCTTATCTTTCATGTTTATTATTGTCAGCACTATTAATCATTCACAATTATTGTGTTAAAATTGTTGTCTACATGAATAAGTAGTTTTCTATTCTGTTCTGTATATTTTAAGTGGTAGTTTTTTTTTAATGAAGGATTCATCTAGTGAAAATACTACATTCAGTAAATAGTTCATAAAACAGTCACTCATATTTTACATTGGGTTATACCTATAATGGTAAGTACTGTTTCTTTATTGACGGTTCAAAGATTTCATAACTGAGTCTAGAGTGGATATCATATGGCGAGTCTTCCTGTACTGGTTATTTTATGACTGTGTGTAAGGTGAGAGATATCCAGGTTAGCTAACCCATCCTTTAATAGCCAATGTGAAATATGAGTGGCAGTGTTATAAACTAATTACTAATGTAATATTTTTACTGGATATTTGCTGGAATTTACATAATATTAAGTTATTAAGTTAATTTTGTTGGAACCAACAAAGAAATGTTCTATGTTAGGATATTTGTCACATATTCGTGTTCTCATTATAATTGTATTCTCATTATAATTGTCTTATATCTTGCGAAAAATAGAAAGAATATGTTTTAATTATAGTTTTATAGACTGGGAATAGGCAGCTATTCTACAGCATAAATTGATAATTTTATGTAAACTATTTAAGTTATAATTTAAACAAACAGGAACTGTGTTCTATTTATGTTTTTCTGAATATAAAATTATTGTCCATCGTTACAGATCTTCAATCAATACGATCGGTTACTTTATCTTCTTTAATGGTCCAGATTAATAACCGATAATTGGAAATTATAGGTAAAGCTAAAACATACAAGTGGAAGTCTCTTCAATTGTAATATAACCCATAATTCAATATTAGTTATCAATAGTGGTAAATAAGATGCTAAAAAATATACTAGATTTATAGGATGGAAAAAAAAAACTAGTCGCATGCATGTGAAATTTATATTATGATCACTTTCTTACTACTCATTACTAATTTCACACTATTAACTGTCCAATAATCTTATACTATGCGTAATAGAACATTGAGACACTCAAGAATATTACGTAGTTCGAATATTGGCTATGAATTACCAAGAAATTACAACGATTTTGAAAGCCTTGAAGGATTAGAATTTGAAACAGATAGCGGAAGTGAAAATGATAATGATAATAGGAATGGAAATCGAAATGAAAACGAAAATGAACACGAAAATGAAAATGAAGAACCAATTATACCAGAGGTGAATATTCCAGAGATGATTAATTTAGCAAATCAAATCATCAGAAATTCCCAATATGTTCATGATAATCAATTTTTAAACAATTCAAATAATGTTCAAATACGTTTCCCATTAATCAGAACTATAAGCGATGCGAGAGATATAATCGTAGAGCACGAAAATTCAGGAGAACTAAATGAAGAGTTTATATGGAATAGAATCAGACATAGTAATGAAGGCCTATCGTTTGATGGGCAAAATTTACGTCAAGATATCAATGGAGAAAGAGAAAGGGAACGAGAAAGACAAAGAGAGGCAGATAGGAATGATAATAGAACTAGAGGTTTAAGGTATGCAGATTCACAACCATTTTGGATGGAGTTTGCAGGTATAATAACAGTGACGGTATTTATAATTGGAATCTACAAAATTTTTAAAAATGCCCTAACAATTAGTTCATTTTCAAATTATATTTTACAAGATACGTTTGAATTCATTGATTTTATGAAGATGAATGGTAATGCGTCTTTCAAAGACACCAAAAACACATCATTAATTTGTAAGTTTGGTAAAATTATTGATACAGAGTTCCCAAATTTAAGTATTAATAACAAAATACTATTAACATTATTAATATTTTATTCATATACGTTTTTTTCATCAAGTTTAATAATTGCAACATCACTGTTTGCTACATTATGTTTAACATTTTCGATTGTTATGAAATGGAGAAGTATTGGAGAATTTATTGTTTCAGTAATTGATAATGGTGAAGAGTGTGTATAAAAATTTAGGTAAGTAATATTATAGTAACGAAAAATGATTTCCGCATTAAAAAAATTCTCGAGAATTTAGTTGTAATTGTTAATACCAAAGCATAACTTGTTTTTTTATCGTTTCCACGTCGATTATTTGATATAATGCCGAATAATAAGAGATCATTAAAGGCTGGTGTTGAACCACCAAACAAAAGAGAAAAATCAAGTAATACATCAGCAATTGTTTTACAAAAAAGAAGAGAAGGAAGACAAAGGGCCAATGAAAAATTACAAACAAAATTAGAAGAAATTGGGATTAAAAGGACAGATATTGATAATGAGTTAAATTTTAGTTCGATTTCAATTATACCATTAATCAATCAGAAAAATTATTTTACAGATTATCTAAAAAAAGATGAACAGTTTCGAATGATTAGATTAATGAAAGAACGTATAATGAATAAAATTAAAAATAAAAAAGATTTGCAGAAAAAAAATAGTAACAATAATAATGTTTCCGGTAATCAATTAGATAAACTCAAAGAAGAAACTAAGTCTGCTACTGGAGAATTAGAAAGCGAAACGGATTTTGATGATGAGATTGAGGACGAAGAAGACGAAAATGATAATGACAAAGAAAAGACATTAATTTTTCAACCCGGGTCTAACTTTATTAAATTTGGATTTTCTGATGATATTGAACCGAAAATAATTGAGAATATAGTTGGATATAAATTAAAAAATGATGATTTGGTTAATAATCAGACGGGGGACAGAAATATTGATCCAAAAAGGGAAATTAAAATCAGTGTTGATGATGAAGATGATAAAACTATGGTCATTGACGATGAAACTTTCTTAAATAATAAAAAAAAGATAACAAATAACTTTAAAGAGAGAATGAGGTATTATAAAAGAAGAATTTTACCAAATTCTAATGAGCAATGCTTTAATTTTAATAAAAAAATTAGATTTGAAAAAATTCAAGAT
The DNA here is from genome assembly GCA_030580115.1 of Kregervanrija pseudodelftensis. Taxonomy (NCBI): domain Eukaryota; kingdom Fungi; phylum Ascomycota; class Pichiomycetes; order Pichiales; family Pichiaceae; genus Kregervanrija; species Kregervanrija pseudodelftensis. Next base: position 4,055 of record JAKTSJ010000046.1, read on the forward strand.
TACAATGATATTCAGAAGATTGAGTTTGTTAAAACTAAGGATTTTGAAAAAGATTATATAATCGGAGAAGAAATTTATAAGATTGAAGATATCAATAAATGGAAGATCAGATCACCATTTTTGAATGGATCATTCAATGAATTTGATATAAATTATAAATCAAGAGAAGAAATCTTAAGTGATATTGAATTATTAATTGAAGATACAATGAATAAAAAGTTTTCAATTGAAAAGTTTAATAACATTAATGTGATTTTTGTTATACCAAATTTATATAAAAAATCCTATGTTGAATCAATGATGGAGTTGTTATTGATAAGAATGGGATTCAAGAATGTTTCACTAATCCAAGAAAGTATCGCATCAACTTTTGGCGCTGGTATTAGTTCAGGATGTATAGTTGATATTGGAGCTAATAGTACTAAAATCTGTTGTTTAGAGGAAGGATTAATTTTAGAGAATTCACAAGTTGAATTAAATTATGGATCAAACGATTTGAGTAGATTTTTCATGAAAAACTTGATTATAAATCAATTCCCATATAAAGAAATTAACTTGGAGGATTTACAAGATTGGAAACTGTGTAATGAATTAAAAGAGAATCATTTAACATTCAATGATGCGAATGTGGCAATCCAACTATTTAAGTTCATTATACGTAAGCCGAATATGGTCACGAAAAAATTTGAATTTAAATGTTTTGATGAGGTTATGGTTTCATCAATGGGATTATTTTACCCAGAAATATTTTTGGAAAAGAATGATAGTGATGGTGACGATGATAACAATAATAATTCAATACTATTTGGTAAGACATTGCCAATCAAGAAAGTTCAAAAGGAAGGCATTTTTGAGAATAAGTCGGGCAAATTTGAAGGATATGAAAACAAAGATCCAATTTCATTTGTTCAGGAATTAGAGAAAGAAAATACGCTAATCTGTGAGATGGAAACAGGCGAATTGATTGATAGATTGATTAAGTTCGAATCCAGTGGATTCAAATTGAAAAGGAAGAGAGAAAGTAAAGATAAAGATGACGAAAACAGTGATGGTAATAAAAGCAAAGAAAGTAGTTTGAAGTTTAGAGAAAACATGACACCATTGGATAAAGCGATTATTGAGTCCATTACAGTTTCAAGTTTCAATGACCAACACAAAATGGATAAATTCTATTCCAACATTTTTATTGTGGGTGGTGGATCAAAGATAGATGGATTGGACAACATACTGGTTGACAGGATCCACATTAATAGAAACAAGCTCTTATCCAGTAGTAAATTTGAAGAGATTTATGAGATGGTTAAGAAGTGGAAATTCGATTATGAAGGTAAGGATATTAATAGCGGACTAAATGTGAATGGTAATAAGAGGGGAAAAAGAAAGGAAATTTTAGATGAGGATATTGACTCTGAAGAGGAAGAGGAGGAAAAGGAAAAGGAAAAAGAGAAGGAGAAGGAGAAGGAGAAGGGTAGGAAGTTAAAAGAAGAAGGTAACTCAGAAGAGAAGGACACAGACAAGGACAAGGACAAGGACAACAAAGATAAGGATAAGGATAAAGATACTGCCGAAGTCGAAGAAAAGGAGGACTTCAAACTAAGTAAGAAACAAATACATGAAATCAACACGCTAATTGGTTCAAGCAATAACATCGGAATAGAAATATTGCCAAATTCTGATATTGATCCATCGATATTGGCATGGAAAGGTGGTTCAGTTTACGCTAGGTTGAAGATTGTTGAAGAAATGTGGGTCAATAAAGACGACTGGGATATGCTCGGGTCCAGAAGTTTGAAGTATGCCAGTTTATTTAATTACTAGAATATAAGTATACAGATATATATAGATATCACAAGTATTATCACGATTATTATCACTTACTATCGCTATCATTACTATCACTATCATTATCATTATCATTATCATTATCTAAATTCGGAGCGCATGGTCCGTGAAAATTCCCTTTCAGCGAATGAAATTAAATCCACCAAACCGACCACACAACCTGTTTGGGGAAGCTCTGTGGTCCGTTTGGGGGGGCATGTGGGTGTTTGACAGATGGTTTTTCGTGGTAGAAGTATTGTATAATGATACTATAGACAGTTTACAACAAACCAACACATCTGTAACTGCACCTATATGCCTATGAACCATTAAAGAGCAACCGTCTACCAACACTGATAATTCCTCTGAAGCGATCTCAGGCGAGTCATCAAAAATCGCTTCAGTGGAAAAAACATCAGCGATTTCGCTTTCTTAACATAGTGGGCCTTTTTATTTACTTATTTGGTTATTTTATCACCATACTATTTTACAAGAGTTGTTTCTTCCTCCTTTACTCTTCTTTTACTTCCACTTTCACTTTTTATCCCCCACACACCTTCACTCACCACTTTATATAATTAGTATACACATTCCGTTACAATGTATAGAAGAGCCTTCTCAACTTCAAGATCTGTTAAGAACTACTCTGACACGATCAACAACTTAAAAATTAATAAAGACACAAAGGTTATTTTCCAAGGTTTCACTGGTAGACAGGCAACATTCCATGCCCAACAAGCCATAGAATACGGTACCCAAATTGTCGGTGGTACCAACCCTAAAAAGGCAGGCCAAATGCACCTTGATAGACCGGTTTTTGCAACCGTCGCAGATGCAATGAAACACACTGGTGCAACAGCCTCAGGTGTTTTCGTTCCACCACCAATTGCAGCTTCTGCGGTCACCGAAGCAATCGAAGCTGAAATCCCTTTGGTCGTTTGTATCACGGAAGGTATACCCCAACAAGATATGCTAAGGATCTCCCAAATGTTAAAAACTCAATCAAAAACAAGAATGGTTGGTCCAAACTGTCCTGGTATCATTGCACCAGGTCAATGTAAAATCGGTATCATGCCACAATCAATTCATAAGAGAGGTAAAATCGGTATTGTTTCAAGATCTGGTACCTTGACTTATGAAGCTGTTGCTCAAACAACCCAAGTCGGTTTAGGCCAAACTTTGGTCATTGGTATGGGTGGTGATCCATGTCCAGGTACAAACTTCATTGATGCTTTAACATTATTCTTGCAAGATCCAGAAACTGAAGGTATCATTATGATTGGTGAAATCGGTGGTTCCGCTGAAGAAGAAGCTGCTGAATTCTTGAAACAACACAATCTAACAAGAGATGTTCCAAAACCAGTTGTTTCCTTCATCGCTGGTCTAACAGCTCCACCAGGTAGAAGAATGGGTCACGCAGGTGCATTGATTTCTGGTGGTCAAGGTACTGCTCAATCAAAGATTGAAGCTTTAACTTCTGCCCAAGTCGAAGTTGTTCCTTCTCCTGGTAGATTAGGTAAAGCTTTATATGATCAATTCGTTGCAAGAAAGTTATTATAAATTAATTTAAATTTTTAGAAAGCAAAAAAATAAAAAAAAAAATTAAGCTTAAATTTGTGTATATATATATAATAAAAATTTAGATCTATTTATTTAATTATCTTTCCTTTTATTTTATTTTCTTTTATCTTTATTTTTATTTTTATTTTTATTTGTATTTTCATTTGATTTTGGTTTTCATCGATTATTTATCATCAAACCTTCTTTACATTTATTAATTGTTATTTATTAATTTTAAATTCATATTTACTAATACACTAGTCATATTAAATTATTTATTACGATTTTTTATTAAAATTATTTATTAGGATTATTTATTAAAGCTTTTATTTAAGTTTAAATGTTTCTATTTTCCATTTCCAGTTCTCTAATTCATTATGCAATTGAATAAATTTTTTAATTAATTTATTAACATATTCAATGTTCTCGTTTCCATTACCTTGAAAATCTTGTATTTCTTTGTATAGTTCATAATACTCTTTATAATTTTCTTGAAATTTTAAAATTAACTTTTTAACGTCATCAGGACTGTGCAAACTAACCATTAGTTTTGGTCCTTTCGGTAAATTAATTAGTTTGTTGTTATTAGTAGAATTATTATTAACTTTTTGCCTTTCCATTTCTCTTTCTCTTTCCGTTTCTTTTTCCTTTTCCCTTTCATCCTCCGAATAACTACTGATTGGTGATTCTTTTAGGCCATTACTAAAACTCGTTATGCTGGATGTTGTAGATGTATTTGAAATATCACTGATAGTCCTTTTCCTTTTACGAACTCCACCAATTTTATTTTCAGTCGATCTTTTATTACCCTTACTATCTTTATCACTATTGCTATTGTCATCTTCGTCGTGTTGAATTTTTGGCGATTGTTTTTTATTGTTCTCATTATTTTCATTATTTAACTTACTACTTTGATATTCGTTAAACGATCTCTTGATTCTACTTTTTTTAATATTATTAATATTATCTTCATCATCCGACTTATATCCGTCATCTGACAGTGAATTATTTGATATTTTTTCATTTTTAATTATCCGACTTTTAATTTCCTTGATTTCATTTTTAACTTCATTCTTAATTTCAGTTTTGAACTCTTTTTTGAATTCATTTTTAATTTCAGTCTTAATTTCGGTCTTAATTTCATTCTTAATCTCGTTCTTATCATTTCTAGCATCATTCTTAGCATCATTCTTAACATTTCTAGCATCATTCTTAGCATCATTCTTAACATTTCTAGCATCATTCTTAACAGAAACCTTAACATTAGGTGTAACATCATTCCTGACAGAAGCCTTAGCATTAGGTGTAACATTAGTCTTGACATTGGGTGTACCATTCGTCCTGACATTAGGTGTACCATTAGTCTTCACATTAATCTTGACATCATTCTTAACATCATTATTAACGCTAGTCTTAATCTCTTTCATACTATTAGCTTTAATATCATTGCTAATATTAACTCTAGTGTCATTCTTAAGTTCACTCTTGAGATTATTCTTAACATCGTTTTTATAAACCTTTTTTTCCGTTGAAATATCCTTAACGTTATTATTGATTATTAATTTCAGTGGCTCATTTTTTAAATAACCCAGTTTCATTAAGTAATCCTCTAGATATTTATTCGAATCTGACTTAATTAATAATAAATCATCCAAATTTAGTTTATTACTCTTGGGATCTTTAATTTCCTCTAAAACTTCAGCTATTAATGACTTATTTTTGAAAAATTTAACTAATTTTCCTTGATCAATAATTAAATCCTTAGAATTTTCAATAATATGTTCGATTACACTTATTTTCAACCTGAAATATTCAATTTGTTTGAAGTCAATACCTTTCTCTTTATCTGGTCTATAATTAATCAAGTTAACTCTATAGTTTATGTTACCCAAATTAATTGAATTTTTTTTATTAATTAACGTTGAATATAAATCAATATTGTTTTCCTTCTTACCTGAAACATTAACTAATTCATTGTTGATTTTTAAATTTGAAATTTTACCATCTTTAACCAAAATTTTTAACTTTTCTTTATTATTTAAGTAATTGGAAATAATCGTCAACAGTTGTTCATTATTCAATTTAATAATAGAATTAAATTGCTGCAAATTATTTACTTTATCAACTGGTAATATAATCGTATTCTGTGGTGGCATTATAGTAACAGACCTGAAATTATTAAATAGTGAATTGAAGAAATACTATATCTATACTCTCCTTTCATAAGTCCAATTAGTGAATTTCGAGATTCGCATACTTCCGTACACCAACGTGATATTGAGCTTTAACTCATTTTTGAAATTAATCCATTGATTACTATTATATATTTATAGTAAATTTTATGTTTAATTACATCATTACAAAATATGGACCCGTTTAATGAAGTTTACCAGGATGCAAATAAACAATTATCACTTTTAAAAATAACATCACCTCAATCGTTAGAATTTAGTAATTTTAAAAATGAATTAATTGAAATTTTAAAGGACTTAGAGAATTCAATTGAGGTAGTAAATCAATCAAAATTGAGAGCTTTAAATGGTAACGGTAATGATTCATTTCCAGAAATTACCAAAAATGAATTGGACTCAAGAAACGGAAAAATCTTGGATTTAAAAAATGAATTTAATGAAATTTTGAAAAATACAAAAAATTTAGGTGGTAAATATAACGAAAATCCATTTGATGATAGTAATGCATATGAGGATAGTCGTGGTGATATAAATGATAATGAAGGAAACACAGATAATGTAGACAGCAAGGCTTATAGAGAATATCATCAACAGCTATTACAAGAACAAGATGAGCTAATATCGAATGAGTTGACGAAAAGTATTAATAATTTACACCAACAGGCAGTTACAATAGGGGACGAATTAGATTATCATACAGTTTTAATAGACCAAGTTGAAGAAGGAGTTGATAGATTAAATTTTAAAATTGTAAATACAGGACTAAAAAGGATAAATAAATTTTTGCAAACAAATGAATTAGGAGGTAATTGTTGTATCGCAATATTGATAGTTGTTTTAATAATTATTTTAGTTCTTTTAATAATTGCATAAAAGATTCTTTAGTTTAAATACTATAATCACCGGATTTACCACCAGCTTTAGAAACAACTCTAACATTTGAAATAATCATACCTTTGTCAACTGCTTTACACATATCATAAACTGTTAATAGAGAAATTTGAACACCCATCAATGATTCCATTTCAACACCTGTCTTACCTTCACATTTAACTAAACATTCAACATTAATTTGATTTTCCAACTCATCAATTTCAAAATCAATTTTAATTTTATTTAAATTAATTTGATGGCATAATGGTATAATATTACTAGTATTTTTAACACTCATTATACCAGCTATTCTTGAAACTGAAATGACATCTCCCTTTTTATTATTATTTTCTTTAATTAGTTTAATCGATAAGTTATTACTAAATTTAATTGATCCAACTGAAATTGCAGTTCTACTTGTAATTTTTTTATCTTGAATATCAACCATATTTGCTTCACCAGTTTCATTTAAATGGGATAATTTTGTTGAATAAAATCTTTTCTGATTACCTAAAAGTTTAGCTTTTTATTAAAAATAAATTTGTTAGTTAAAAAAATTGTTTTCCTTTATCCTCCAATTAAAATCATTGGTCTATTTGGTAAGTTATTTAATTCATTGATATCTGCGTGTTTTTCTTTTTTGTTTTTAACTGCAATTTGAATCTCATTTAAAATTTGATCATCTGTCAATCCGGTGTTAATTAATTTTTTTAGATTGATTTCTTCATTCCCAAATAAACAAACTTTTAAATTTCCGTCGTTTGTTAATCTCAATCTTGTGCAAGCAGAGCAAAAATCTGATGTCATAGAAGTTATAAAACCAATTTTACCTTTCATACCATTAATTTTAAAAATTTTAGCCGTATCTCCATTTTTAAAGTCTAATTGTTCCAATTTACCAAACTTATCTTCGATTGTTTTTCTCATTTCAATATAACTAACTAATTTATTTTTTGACCATTTATTACCATCAAATGGCATATATTCAATAAATCTAACTTCAATATCTTTTTCTTTTGCTAATTCTACAAAATTTAGTATTTCATCATCATTAATTCCCTTAATTATCACACAATTTATCTTGATTTTTAATCCGTCATCTTTTAATTCAATTGCTTTTTTTAAAGATTTCAAAACTGCAGTTAATCCATTTCTTCTTGTTATTAGTAAAAACTTACCTTCAATTAATGTATCTAAACTTAAATTTAATCCAGTTAACCCACCAAATTTAACTAATTTTTCTAATTTCCTATTTAATGCTAAACCATTTGATGTTATACAAACTTCTTCAATTCCTTTGATATTCTTTAGATTTTTAACCAACTCAATTATGTCTTTTCTAACTGTGGGTTCACCACCTGTTAGTCTAATTTTGCGTACGCCAGCTTTTGCAAAAATCTCTGATAACTTAATAATTTCATTTGTCGTTAACAAATTTTCATCATTTGTTAACTTGACGCCTTCTTCAGGCATACAGTATGTACATCTTAGGTTGCATCTTTCAGTAATACTAATTCTCAAATAATCATGCTTTCTATTAAAATTATCAATTAAAAAATTCGATAACGGTAAGATTTCACTATTTAAATTTTTCAATCTCAAATCTGTTAATCTTGCCGAGGTAGTTAAAAGTCTTTTAAAAACTTTCATTATAGTAGAGAATGTTCTAGGAAAAAAATGTAGTTAAAATTTGATGTCTAAAGGATTTAGTAAAGAAAAGAAGACAAGGAAATTGATAAACTTTGAAATCAATCGGTCGTTTTATATGGGTGGATAAGACCGAACGTTTTAAAATTTACAAAATTTAATTTTTCCACAACCAATTTTTATGTTACAATTTAGACCTTTACGTAATTCAACCAATGACGACAAATTTTAACCATATCAGACATATTCATAAAGGTGATGACGGTTTGGATATTACCAGAAGGCCAAGTAGATTGGACACTTTAACAAATGCTCAAAAATTAGATGTTAGAGCCCATCAAAGAACATATCAAGGTGCTTATACTAGAACATGTTTAGGTTGTTTATCATTCTCATTATTGGTAATGAAACTTTTTTCAAAAGAATTTTCATCAATCGGAGTTGTTTTCCAAGTGTATTCGTTATTAATTTGTTTGATTGGATTTTTAAGATCAAAAAACATGGACCTTTATTTTATAAATTTTAGCGATAAAGATTGGTATAAAGAGTATCATTGGGATCAAGATAATGACGGTGAAATTGATAATTGCTATTATTTTAAAACCAGTGGCAATCACGTTTTATGGTTAAGTGTAGTGAGTTTTATTTGTTATATTGTTTTATTTATTCTATTAGTGAGAATTTAGTATATATGCACTAAGAATTTTGGGAATGTGAAGTTTGGCTGATCAGTCAACATTTTAATGTTGACTAGATTAAAAAATATACATTTGTATATTTGAAATTGATTAAGTATTGGGTATTAGGAATCAAATCAACATTATGGAGCCATTTTTGGCAATTTTAAAGATAAGAAAACAATCCAGTTGATTTGATTGGATAAATAAGACATAGAAGAAGATATTGAACTTAATTTACGTTTGGAGATGGTTATTTGTATTTTTAGTAATATGGTATTAATGTAATATTATAAAATTGGTAGTAAGTAAACATATTCAACTTAGTAAAAAACATGGTAAACATGGTAAACATGGTAAACATGGTAAACACAAATTATTAGCTTATTGTTAACTTATTATTAACTCATTATTTACCATTGGTTCATATTTACAAACATACTTTTTCTTTTCAACATAAACTAACATTTAATTTATATTATTTTATATTAATTTACATTAACTGAATTTTTATTATAAATAATTTTTAAATATGAATCTTGCATAAAAAAAAAACTAATTTATTCTTCTTTAACACCACCAGCACCAGAAATTTCTGCCTTTTCAATTGATGATTTATCAGTTTTAGCGTCACCACCGGTGAAACCTGATAATAGAGATGGGGCAGCTTTGAACGGTCTTTTCAAGTCTCCAGCAGCTGGTTTACCAAATAAGTGAATTTGAACAATATTTGATTCTAAAGCACCCTTAAGTGGAGAAATTGATTGCATAACCAAAGGATTAGCAAACTTCATGTATAAATGCATAAAACCAGTCATGGCCAAACCTGTAAACACACCTTTAATAGCACCTTGGATTTGCTTCAAGTCATAATCCTTGACGGTAGTTGTAACCAATTTTGATTCTGATTCACCAGACATTTTATTAGGTGGTTCAAGATATTTTAATGTTGTTAAGTCATTCTTGTTAATAATAACAAATCTAACGTAAACATAAACAGCCAAAGTTGCCAATGTACCGACTACGAATGCAAGTCTGACATAGAATAGAATAGAAGGGTTCTCGAAATCTAGTTTACGAGAAACTTGCATACCAACAAGCATTAAGACCAAGTTTGAAATTGCTGGATTCATATTGAATGATGATAGTTTAGAATCAATGAAATTAATGAAATTATTGAACTAACGAATTTATAGAACCTAAACTTAATTCTGCAAGATAAAAGATGTTGTTGTCAACTGAAACTCAACTGGGCGCTCGAAAAAACTGAAAAATATTGAAAATCGCTGGAAAAAAAGAGGAACAGCGAAAAAATCGACTTTTTGGAGGGCAAAAAAATGATAAAATTGTGGAAAAATGAGGAAATCAAGAAAAACTTATGGCACGTGACTTGAGAAATATTTCAAGTTCAATTTTTCAACATGTTTTTCATACTTTTTCTACATGTGTTAATTGTAGGTTTTTTTTTACTATTTCATTGTACACATTAAATGATACTAATACGAAATATATCCAGAAGTATTTCTACAAATATTATAGATCACAGGTTTAAATTTTTACAGTCAAGTTTGAATGAAATACGGAAGAATGCCATTCCGAAAATTAAATTAAATGAAATGGATATGCTGAATTATAAACAGCAGGCGAGAATGAATCAACAATCAATACCAAATTTTACTCCTTTAGTAAAGATAAATACTTCAAATGACATATCCGAATATTTGTTGAATAAAAATATTAATTTTGAAGATTCATTAGTCGAATTATGGGCAGATCCATTTTTGGCTAAAAAACCATTTTATTCATTACCGCAATTCCCTGGCAATCAGTCAGTTTTGAAAAAGGACGTATTAAATTTGAATGATGAAGTTGAAATTAATAGCTACGTTCAAAAATTTACAGGTTACTCGTTCAAAGAAAACAGAACCGAGTACATGAAAATTACCAAGATAGTTGACACATTAATTGAGAATAAACCGGAATTCTTAAATTACGACTCAATCACTAAAATTGTTAAAATGTTTTCATTTTCATATGATTTTGATAAAATTTTTAAGATTTTACTATTGATTGATAACAACTACTTTAAGAAATTCAATGATGGTAATGATAATAGCGACAGTGACAATAACAAAGACAAAAATCTTATATTGATTTACAACCTGATTTTGAATAGATTGACTAAATCGAATAAAAAATTCAGATTCAATAAATCTTTAAACATATTAGATAAATTTGAAAATGATGAGACCACGTTGAATATTCTACTAAATTCTATTAATGACAAAAGGCAAATTTTCAAAATTTTGAACAAATTTGAACAAAATTCAATACCTAGTTTTTACAATAAACAATTACTAATCAAATTCAATTGTTTAGACGAAAACATTGATAACATTGAGAAATTGGACTTCAACGATCTAGAAAAATCGATTATTTTAGGCTGTAATGTTGGTTATGAATTAGAATCCACCAACGATGTTCAAGCTACAATTAGCGAATGGTTACTACTAACTCAAAAGTTTAACTGTGAATTAAGTTTCAATGGTATATTTTTCATTTTAGGTAATATATTAGGTAAAATTGGAAACTTGCCATTTGGAATTGCATTAGCCAATTATTTCAATAAAAAGAATCAATTTAATAATCGTCAAGAAGCTTTGGCAAATTTGATGATTTTGAATTGTTTGATAGAGAACAGAAACAAGAATATTAGTAATACCAATAGAAACTGGGAAAAATTGGTCATTTATTATTTCGGGATTTGCGAAACTTCTGGTTTATTTGAAGGAACAATACAATCAATTAAAACCCATTTAGATTCTACAATGATGGTTAATGTTAATAACAAACTGACAATGATGGAAAGGGAGCAGCTTCGGAGAATAATCTCATCCTTGGATTGGATGGACACCGAACCGACTTGGGATCTTATGGAAAACAGTATAAGGTTCCGTAAAGCATGTAATTACGTGGGAGGTATCTCGATATTACCAAGTTTAATAAACACGAAAAACATCGCTATTGATAACGTTAACAATAGTGAAATAAAAGATTCAGATGTGGCGTATGATACTTTTAAATAACCGAGAGGGGGAAGGTAGTCCTCAGCTGCGCCACATGGTGAATACACGAAAATTTAAAATTTCTTTGTTTAATTGTTTGTTTACTTGTTTTTTGTAGAGTAGTTTAGGTTAATCCACACAAATAACGTTTATATAATGGACAACGACAATATAGGTTTAACGGAAATGACTCCGTCAACGCTAAACAAAACAGCGTTCCCATTGAATTCAAAGAAAAGAGTGTTGTATTCACCGAACTCGAATTCTTCAACACCGAGACCATCGCAAAGACATAGATTAGACCAAAAACAACGAGGTACAGAAGCGGGTGGAGAGGAAGAAGAAGATGACGACGAGGAAGAATACAGCGAAACTTGTAGTAACTATGATGATAAATATATTGAAAACAAAAATTACAATATTCATCAAAGATCGTTATCTCAACCAAAGAGAAGTCCAATTGAGAAACTTAGAATGCTAGCTTCACCAAGTTCATTGAACAAAAAAGTCACATTGCGTAGAAGTACAGGTTTTTTAAACTTATCAATTGAAACAAGTCCAAATACCCAAAGAATTGTCAAAAAATTAAGTTCTAAAGATGCAATGATGAAATCTTTCAACGATTTAAATTTCAGTTCGAATGAAAACAATGAAAATAATATTCCACATAAAAATAATGAGAATGAACATAATCAATTAACACCAGTTTCAGCTTCCACATCTCCATTTTTGAAAATATCTTCCAAAAAAAATAAGTCATCAAAATTAAATAGGTTATTCACAAATAATCCATTGGATTCTGAACCATTCAATAATTTAAATGATAATTCACCTTCAAAAAATGCATATAATAAACAACCAAACACAATAAATTTGATAAATAATAGCATTGACAATTCAAGCAATTTAAATAGCAATGTTACAGTCAATAACAACAACAAAACTCCATTTACAATGCCTTCAACGGGGTTTATAACCCCTGCATCATTCAGATCAGTGAAACCTTTACAGACAGCATTTTCTTCAACAGGTTTACAAAGTAAAAAATCAATTAAAACTGCAGTCAAATTAATGCCCGAAACTCCATGTAAAAAACCTCCACATTCCATTGTTGACGTCAATGGCTCATTTGCGGGAATATCTTTAAGTAATTCCGTATCTTCAAATAATAATAACTTGAAAAATTTAATTGAAAAGAAATCTTCAATAAATAAGAATAATAAGACCAATACCAATGCAGCCACCGTTACCCACAATATTAATAATACTTCTAATAGCAAGCCTATAAATAAAGCGATAAATACGTCAGATTTACAAAGTTGTATTTTAAGATTTACAAATGAGTTTGATGATTTATATGATGAAAATGACAATTCAAGTACATCAATTTTCACAGACGAGGACGAAAAAAAATCAAATAAGATTGTTAATATGATTGACAACAATAGTGATGACGTTCAAATGTTTGAAGAAGTTGAAGAAATGCCACAAACCCCAACAAAGTTGAATCCAGGTTTAGTAAATCAAAAAAATCAGCTTCTTTCTCAACTTCAGAAACAACAATCTGAAACTCCTACAAAAAAGCCTTTAAACTATTGGCAACGTGCAAACTCGCAAAATCCTTCGGCAAGCTCATTACTCAATAATAAAAACAATCTTATGGAAAATAACTTACCGTCATTTGCACCACCATTAAAATTGTCAACAAATTCAAATTCAACTTCAAATTCACCCCGTACCCCAATTGAGTTTTCTTTTAATAATAATACCCAACCTACTTTACAGCTATATTTACAACAGCAGTATCAATTATCTTCAACTAATAGTAATTCAAACAGCACGCTTATTCAACAACCGCATCCCGAATTACTCCCGCCACCATTACAGCCACATCAATTAGAACCTTCAAAACCGCTCGTATCACAATATGTTAAACAACCAATTGTTGACAACCATTTACTTTCAAAATTTGGTAATTGTGAATTAATTGGTACAGGAGAATTTTCAATTGTTTATGAAATTCAATTTGAAGGCTATAAATATGCTGTTAAAAGAACTAAAAATAAAGTGGGTGGACCGAAAACAAGACTAAGAAAATTTGAAGAAGTTGAAATTCTAAAAAAATTGAACGAAAACTTTAATGATGGCAACGATTATATTTTAAATTTAATAAGTTATTGGGAATTTAATAATTACCTTTACATAATGACGGACTTTTGTGAAAATGGTTCATTGGACAAGTTTTTAATTGAAAATGGTAAAATTTCAAAATTAGACGAATGGAGAGTTTGGAAAATTTTATTTGAAATTTTAATGGGGCTAAAGTATATTCATTCTTGTGAAATATTGCATTTAGATTTAAAGCCAGCAAATATTTTTATTACATTTGATGGTACATTGAAAATTGGTGACTTTGGAGTTGGTTGTAAGCTACCAATTCCACCATATTTTGATAGAGAAGGTGATAGAGAATATATAGCGCCAGAAATAATTTCAAAACATTTTTACTCAAAAGCTGCCGATATCTTTAGTGTTGGATTAATAATGGTTGAAATTGCAGCAAATATAATCTTGCCTGATAACGGTACATCATGGCAAAAATTACGTTCAGGTGATTTGACAGATGCAGGTAAACTATCTTCAAGCGATTTAACAGATTTGGATAATAGTCTATTTTCGGAAAGCATTAAAACTGTTGGTACAACTTTAACAGGCATTAGTATTAATAACGTTTTAAATAAGAAGAAAATTCCAATTTGGGCTCCAAGCTGGTTCTTTAATACTTCGAGTTCTTTAGATAAACTTGTTACATGGATGATTAATCCAAATCCAGCAGAAAGACCAAGTACATCAAAAATCCTGGATAGTTATGAAGTTGGATTGGTGGAAATTAGGCGTAAGAGTGGTGCTACAATTTACGAAGGTGATTTTGGTCCTGCCGTTGGCAAAGAAGAGTTAGAAAGAGAATTAAACGTTTTGTCAGAAAGAGGATGTTATAAGTTAAGTGATTTATAACATAATTTATTGTACTATATTATTTATTAACTGTATATTTTTGAAATATTTTATTTAAATGACTATGTTAGTCGGATTACTTTATGAAATTTTAATTGCTAAAACGATGTAAATCGCTGAAATATTTTATCATCCCTTATCTACGGGTTCCCCTAGTTTTTTAAGCTATAAGGAAAATGAATATAACTTATTGATACTACGATCTAATAGTATAACCATAGTTATTAATAAACATTTCTAAAGCGCAAGCCCGATTAAAACTTAAAACGTTAATACTTTTATTAAATAGAAACATGAATTGCCGAAAAAATGTTAGATCGAAGAAACCCAATTCGCACATCGTTTCTTCGCCCTAATAAGCCGTGCTGTTCTGATATGATTTCTATAACTAATTCATATTAAATGTTTTAATATGCCAAATAATTCCAAAGAATCCAGAAGGAAAAGATTTAGACCTTCATTTGTTTGCAAAACATGTCGAAGAAAGAAAATTAGGTGTGACAAGCAGTTGCCTTGTAACAATTGTATTAAATCTGGTATTGAAAATCTTTGTGAGTATAATTCCCCAGATATTTCACATTTATGGACTATATCGGATAAGGGTAATGATTTATCAAGTTTAAATACCACAGCAAGTACAATTTCAAGCACAGATATTAATAACAGTCTGTATACAGACACAGAAACAAGTTATAGTGTACCCTTAAATAAAACTGCATCCACGTCTTCATCCCAATTTATGAATGTGTTTCTTTCACAGCCTAAGAATGAGGGTATTACTAACGTTAATCCGGAATCAAATTTAAATTCAAATACAAATACAAAGTTGGCAGAAAATTTGGAAGGAGCACAGAAAACAAAACTAAAATCTAACTTCATAGCAACGACAAAGAAAACTGCAAATACAACAGCAAAATGCGAACTATCTAATGAAATGGATGAACTTAAACGACAAGTTCAAAGACTTGAAACACTAGTTTCAAACCAAAATAGTCTCAAAACAGGAAAACAGTCGGATATCAGTCTTAAGGTAATTCTTGAAGACTCAGAAAATGGTGGAACTAAGAATTACCCAAAATATAGATCATTTTCATTATTTAATATGAAAATCCCAAATTTGAAAAAACCAATTTTATTGAGTAAAAATAATCGTATTCAATACTGTGGTCCACTATCATTACAAGGCATCCTTGAGGATAACAATCGATATTTGAAATTTCAAAGCTCAATGAAAAATATTATCGAGCTAAATAAATCTGCATGGCAAAAATCACATTCAGATACTTCAACTTTTGATCCATTAAAAATGATTAACGGAGAGTATAAACAAGAGGAAATTGATCGTTTAATTAATACATATTTTTTACCTTACTGCGGAGGATTTGAAGAAAGAATTGAATATTTCGAAAAAGAATTGCATTCCATATTATTTTTCAACTTTTTACCAATGGCAGAAATTTTAGCATCATTTAAAAAATTGTTTCCCAAAGATAACTTCACAAACAAATATAGTTTTTGTAAACCAGATGATGTAATTGAATATTCAAATATTTCGTTGATGGCAAGTTTAATGAGATTAGTCAATGTCTTTACTGAATTTACCGAAAAATATAATTTTGTAAACGAATTTGAAGATATACATGGATCATTAAATATATTAGCATTGAAAACTTTAAGCTTTGCAAATTTTAGGGATAATAACAGCATTGTCTCATTAAGCGCTTTGATAACCGTTAGAACAAATTTATTTGTTCTAGGTATACCGATTGAAGATCTAAGGGCTGATGAAGGTAGCTACCCATTTTTCAAACTGAGTTTACAAATGTGCTACAAAATGGGTATACATATTTCGAGTTTGCCATTTAAATCATCTCAACTCATGATTGATAAAATTTGGAATTACATTCAGTTTATTGATGGTATTTACTCTATTCATCTAGGTTCACCACTATTAATTAACTATGATTTTTGTAATCCAAGGTTAATTAATGAATGGGAACCATTGATTTTGAATTTAAGACTCATTTCAAAAGAATTTGTATCTGTTAAACCAATAAGTGTTAATGAAATTATTGATTTCATGGATAAGCTTATTTCATTTATTTCAAATTTTCCAAGCTATAGTGATATTATAAGTGATGAATCCCAGACACCATATCAATCCAGCGTTACATTTTTGGCAAAATCTGTATTTTTAGAGATATATCAAAGATTGTGTTTGAAATTAAGATATTCATTAGACGATTTGAATAATTTTCCAAGAGAACTAGTTGATGAAGAAATTTTGAAAAGTTTTGACATTATTAACAAAAAATGTGAAGTTCAATTGATTGTTTGTCTTGTGCTGACTTTAAATTTGATGAAGGTGATTTGTAATGGTCATACTGTTTTTAATTCTGAAGCTGTTAAATCAATGATTTTTTTAAGAAATATGTTTAATAAATTCATTAGAAATTCATCAAGAACTGTCATCAGTTATTTAGTGTTTCAGGATGTTTCAGAATGGAGTTTTAAAGAGTCGGAAAATAATGAAGATAGTGAAACTGGCAGTGATGATGAATATTTGGCTCGGAACTTAACTGTTAAAGATTTATCAATTGACCAAATTGAATCAGTCTTATCAACGAAATTAGATGATATTAATCCAAATAGCTTAAATTTAAGACCATTTAAAAGATTACTGACAGACTTTGGTGAAATTGTTAATTATTTGACTGACTTTTATAATTCAGTTGCTGATAAACCAGCGTTGACAGAAACATTTTTATTCTTCGTTCAATTCAAATTTCTTCTTACATTATGTGTTATGCTAGATACAATGAATGAATATAAAAATTTATCAAGTAACGGTAAAATAACTTCCGGGGATTGGAAAGCAATTCTTAATGAAACCAAAAGTCGCCTTGAAATCAATACAAGTGTCGGTAGTTTAGATAAACAAGTGAATCTGAATTCACCATGGAATTTTGAAAAAATGTTTTGGGGTGAGCATGGTGAAGGAGAAGACTTGATGAATTTATTTGGTATTGAGATGGATTATGGTATTACAAACAGTACAATTATGGATGACATAAATCATAATAATATTGGTGCTGCTAATATGAACATTGATACACAAATGAAAGATGAGGTTAATAATGCTTTTGGCATCACTGCTACTAATACCGCTAATAGTCGAGATGGTCATGAAATAGATGGCAAGGTTGGAAACGAAAATAAAAACGATACACAATTTTACCAAACATTTTTCTGACAGCGTAGTAAAGTTTTATAAGAGGTAAGTTTTCATCAAAAGAAAATCAAAGGATGAGAGGAATATATTTAATAACGAAGGTTAGTGATTTGTAAATAGTGCTATATTTGTTTATCTATTTCAATGTAGTTTTAATGATTGTTCAAAATAATGTTTTAACGCTTTTTTCAAATTCGTATGCTACTTCGAAATCTGGCAAATACTTTTTCTTCACTTTTCAGCATTTATCCGTTTAGTTTCGTATCCTTCGTTTTTTTCATCCTAGTTTTGAAAAACTAAACACATTCAACAGCTCTAAATGTAGTCGGATTTCCTGTAGCTCTAAATTTTTGTTGCCTTCGTTCCTGCGTCTTTTTTACAAAACTTTCCAATGAATCTAAAAATTGTTGTAAACAGTTAACAATCACAAGTTAAAGTTAGACTTGCCTTATTGTTAACAGATTCCAGCCTATTTTAAACCCCTTAGGATCAGGATCACCTTTATTGGTTCATTAGCTTTAACAGAATCTAAGAATCTTAAAGTATGCAACACCGAAACAACATCAAATTTTAAATTGCTACTCACATTCCATCTTTTATCAATTTTAGCAACAGATCATCATATGTTTTGAGAGTTTTTTTGGAATCGGACTTATCTCATTGAAAATATAGTTTGCATTAGCTATATTTTAACAACAGAAACCTCCAGAAACATAACAACTACTAACAGAAAGTAAATATTAAGATTATTAAGACAACCAAACATTTGGGTAAGAAATAGTTGATTGCAGTAAAAATGGTTCCTGATGATGTCACCGTATGATAAGTAGTATAACCGGTCAATTAAAGAACTTTCATTTTTCATTTTGGATTTGCAACAACCACGTAAACCTTTTCATTAAAAAACATAAATTCCATACATAACAAATAAAAGCGAGCTCTAATTTTGAGCCATAGAAAATAAATTATGATCTTGTAGATAAAATCAAAAATCGATAAAGGAAAAAAAAAAAAAAAATAACGGGGAAAACGTAGGAAAAAAAATTTTGAGAAATTTTATCCTTCTTCAAATAATTTTAAATTGACTTTCCTATCAACAACAGCAATTGACAGCTTATCCACTCATCGATAATCACCACCACAACAACAAATTTACCAATAATACTTCTGAAAAATTAAAAGAATTATTTGAGTGTATTATGCCAAATATAAATTCCACTAATGTGCCCCAGACACAGTCGACAAGACAAAGGGCAACTGTTACTTTTGGCTCTGACGATACTGCTCTAGCATCTAAAAAGAACTCAATTTTAACGACTGCACAGGCAACGGAAGAACGTTCTAACTCAAATTCAAATCTCAACTTTAATCCAAATTCAAACACAAATTCAAATTCAAATATAAATTCCTCCAGAACAACGTCAGTTATCTCATCAGAAGAGGATATGTTGCCTTCCCCAAGCGTTATCGCCATGTCAAATTTAAGATGCCCTTCTCCTCCCCCAATTTTGCAACATCCAAAGCCATCCGCTCGAAGTATTGATTCTTCAAATTTAATTCCAGATTCATCAAGAAATAATTTTATTCCATCCAAAAATGAAGAGATTAATAATAATAACTCTATTTCAAAAGTTTTAAACAACACCGCTGCCAGTCATAAACCAACCGTTAGGATTGAATCTCCAACATCATCAATTTCTTCAACAATTAGTAACACTGCTCCACATTTAAGAGGTAGAGTTGCAGCTCATGCAATTTCGGCTGCAGTGGCAGCTCAAATTGCTAGAGAAAAAATTCAAAGTCCAGATAGGAAATCTCAAAGTGATCACAGTAATGAAACATCCCCAACTAGTAATGTTTCAAGGTTAACTGAAAGCATAAAACAAGGTACTAATCAAATTGCTCATCAAAGAGCACCTTCAATTCATGCACATTTTTATATTGAGGATACTTTGAAGCACCCAGCGACTAGATCTCGTAGTGGCTCAGGGTCAACTCATGATGGTTTAAGGTCTCCATTGGATCCAACTTGCCAGTTTCCCTCAAATGCAGTAATTCAGGCGGGATTACCGGCTAATATTTCCTCAGCAGGTAGTTCAAAAAATATTGTTAATTCAAGTTCAAATATTAATGGAGGTAGTACAACTCCTGTTATTGGTAGCGGAGCATCATCAACTTTCACACCGACTAGTACCGCAACGCCTGTTAATGTTAATGCGAGGTTACCACATGATGATGGCAAACTACATATTTTATTTGGTGCATGTGGCTCAGTTTCAATTAAAAAGACAAGACTAATTATTAACAAATTAGAGGAAATTTATAAAGATAAGGTTTCTATTCAATTAATACTAACAAAGGCGTCGGAACATTTTGTTTCACGTGGTGAATTTCCTTCAAATGTTTTACTTTGGAAAGATAAGGATGAATGGACAACTTGGAATAATAGAACAGATCCAGTTCTACATATTGAATTAAGAAGATGGGCAGATATTTTAATTATCGCACCTTTAACCGCAAACACTTTAAGTAAAATTGCATTAGGTTTGTGTGACAATTTATTAACAAATGTTGTGCGAGCTTGGAATACTCAATATCCAATAGTACTTGCACCTGCAATGGTTTCATTTGCATATACATCTGCTGTTACTAAAAGGCATGCAAAAACGATCAAGGAAGATATGAGATGGATTGAAATTTTAAAACCAACAGAAAAAGTTGTCAGTAGTTATGGTGAAATTGGAATGGGTGGTATGATGGATTGGAATGAAATAGTAGATAAGATTGTTCAGAAATTAGGAGGATATCCCGATGAGGAAGACGAAGAAGATGAAGACGAAGAAGACAAGGACAAGGTTAAAGGCAACGATGATGATGATGATGACGATGAAGATGACGATGATGATGATGATGACGACGACGACGACGACGATGATGATGATGAAAGTAACGATATTGGAGACGGCACTGAAAGCTCTACAAATGTTTTGGGAGTGAGGAAGATAACTGTTGCAGAGGAAGATGCCATCGAAGCGAGCTAAAATAGAAACCATCGAAATATATTAATGTATTAATTAGTTTAATTCAATCGTATAGTCAACCAAACGATATTTAAGGTATTGAGAAAGCACATATTTCATAGTGGCTTTGTAAAGCCGATAAATGATAAAAATTATATCATTCGTTTCGGGGATTCCGAAGTACATAGGAGTCTATAACATGTATCTATTGTTTGGCACAAAATGATAGACATCGGTTAGAGTTATGATTGTAAAACGAAAGAACAAATAGCTATGTTTTGAATACATATTGGCAACCCGTCAAATTCTGTTCACAATTCCTCAAGGTGTCTACACTGCTAATTTTCTTATTTGTACTAAAAATCTTTTACAGATAATTCACGCCAGCTAATCTTTAACGCTTTTTATAAACAACTGTACAATTTTTACCAATAAATCTGACTCCATAATCAATGCTATTAGAAACCACCAACCCAAAATACTGCTGAGGTTACAAGTTTTGATCTTAAGTTTATTTTATTTTTATGTTTACCTCAAAATGCTCATGACAAGTGCAAAAACCGAATATAACGAGATCGCGTCAATTTTTTTTGGCAATTTATTGTTTACTAATTTTGTCATAATATTTTACAACTTATACATATATGATAGATAAACTTGGCAAGGCCTTTTAAATGATTATATTAGTTCCCTTTCAGCAAAAAACTGAAGTCTCAAATATTCAAAAAATAACTACTTTGGAGTTGGTTAGGATTATTTTACGAATCTCAGATAAATCCATTCAATTGAAAATACTGGCTTTTTTATCAATATCTCAATTAATTACAATTTTATCAGGTATAACAAAGAACGAAGAAGATGATGAATTTTATGATTTTGATGAATTTTCAGATCAATTAAAACAGTTATATTTGGCTGTTATTGAATCAATAAATAATTTTGCATGTGTAAAGTTTGTTGATTCATTAACTTCAAGAACGAATGACAATAATCGTACTGATGATGATGATCAATTTTCCGATCATTCATCATATTATGAGCTATCAATAACATCTCAGGAATATGGATTTTTTTTAGAATATCTAATGGATATTCCAGATAACAAAATAAAGTTAAAATTAATAGATATTAAAACTAAACATTTTACCAAGATTTATGATGTTGTTAAATTTTATTCAGACGGAATTAAACTTAATAACGAGGAGCTTACAGTTATTGGATTTTCAAAACAGTTACTCAGTAAATTGAAAATTTTAACGTTAATTAATTACGAAAATTTTGAATCTTTTAAACAGTTTAATTTTGAAAAGTTGGATGTTTATGGTAATGAAGTTGACATGAATAGTATTGAATTATTAATTAAGCAAGCGAAACGACTAAAGAAGGTTTTTCTAAGAGGAAGATTAAAAGAATTAATTCCTCTAAATATACCTGATCATATTGAAGTTGTTTATGATTTACTAGTAGTGAACAAAATTAATATAAGTGAAATTGAACATTTTGGCAGAGATAAAATCAAATCATTATATTTAAACATCACTGAAACTTGTGATTTCGAGCTCGACTGGGCTCTAGTAAATATGAAAAATTTAGAATCACTCTATATTTCAAATAATGTTCCAGGAAAACCATTTATTATGAATAATAAGGATTCTTTAAGAAATTCAAAACTAAAAAAACTGACTTTGCAAAACTGTGAAATTACTTCAAAAGTTGATTCATCCAGTGTTTTAATTCTAGATTTACAAATTTTGACTTTAATTAATTGCAACATTAACGCCTCAATGTTAAATTTCTTAAAGAATAGCAATAACTTGAATGCATTTTATCTGATTGATTGTGTTATTAATTGGGATAGTTACATCCAGTTACCTCAAAGGTTAAAAAAAATATCATTCTATAATAAAAATTCGAATGAATGTAAAGATCTAGTCATAGTTACATATGATAAATATGAAAGCGGGGATTATGGATTAAGAAGTATGATATTAGATTTAAATTCTCAGTTGATGGAAGTGAAAGTACCATATAATAAACAAATTAGCATTTTGAAATTGGATGATGATTATAATTCCAGTACTGAACTAAACTCACTGAAATTCCCAAGTAACATCTCAAGTATTGAGTTTACAGTTTATCCAAACTTTTCTGCATTAAACTTTAACTCGATTGATTTATCATCTTTAGCTAATTTGAAAAAGGTAATTCTCAATTTATGTGCATATGGTCAGACATATTATAAGCCGAAAAATTTAATAAAAGTTGATGGAGTTGATTATGCTTTAAACTACGTGAATATGTGTTCTATAAATAATGAAAATTTTACAGATTCAACCGATAACAAAGATGAATCTCAAGTATCTAGTGAAGATAGCTTTAACAATACTTCAGATTCAAGTTTTTCCTCGGAGAATTCATTATCAGAAGGAGATAATAACGAAGACGGAGACTATGAATCAAGCGGAAATGGAAATGTCATCAGCAGTAAGTATGAAGCTGAGAATCAAAATATAGACATGGATCTAAATGAGGACGGTAAACGTTCTAATTCTGGATTGCTCCAGGGAAAATCAAAATCTAGAAAAACTTCATCAAATAAGTTAGACGGCTCATTGAAGTCCAACAAAGGTGTTGAGACTGATCCGAATCTATCAAAACAATCACGTCGTAATACTCTTACTAATGAAGATAAATTACTGCAATCTTCAAAAAATACAAAAGATTTGATAAAACCTTATTTATGTGGCATTTGCAGTAAATCATTTGCAAGAAGAGAAAATTATAAAAGACATTCGATTACTCATACTGACTTGAAGCTTCATACTTGTGGAACATGTGGCAAAGGTTTTAGAAAATCAGGTCATTTCAAAAATCATATTTCTCGTTGCTTATCATTATCCAATGTTGTGCCATATAATTTATTATCTACTAAACCAGATCATAGTAAAATGAATGACAAAGAAGATAGTGTACTATCATTTCATGAAAACGAAAAGAAGGACGAAAAATCAAACCAAGAAATCATATTCAACGAACGGACAAGTTTAAACCAAGCATATGAAGCACATGAAGCACATGAAGCAGATGATGCAGATGATGCAAATGATGTACTGAAACAGAGCAATCTAAAGGAAAAAACAGTTATACGCACAAATTAGTGAGTAAAATTCAAACTCAATGCAATGTTTAGCCTGATTTGATAATAATGCTAATGATCTTGTTAAAAATGATGATAGTCAGCTTATTGATACATTTTCAAAGAATATGGAAAAGTGAACCAAGAAGAGGAAAAGTGGAAAATGATGATAATTAAGGAGGACAAAAATATTTTCTACAAAATTGACCATCCAAACCCTAAAGTTTATCTACTTTTAGAATGAAATGTGATGACAAAAAGTTATGGAAAAGGTAATTTGAATTAACCGGTCAACTTTCATTAACATCAAACCCTTTGAATGCATTTTCCACCGGTTCGATACTGAAGGACTTAAGGGAAAAAAAATCAAGCTAACGATAACCGTTGAAGCTTTTTATATGATCAGAAATGGCAAAGATTATTCTGATTCCTGAATGTCCTTAAAAAAGAGATAAATACCTGTATAGCATAATATTTAGTTGTTAGTAAAAGTCTCCCATCTCATCGTGTAACCAAAAATTTAAAATTTGAAATCGCAATACGCCCATTTGCCCTCTCCATCTTTTCACTATCTAGCAATTAGATCCTGATAAACGTTCCTAGTTGGATGTTTAGAGCAGCCACAAAGACCACATATATAAGCAGATTATTACAATCACATAGAAGAATGCACGTCACTTCTTTACCTATGAGATGGAAATGTGGTGACAATTATTGTTACATTCTCACAGATGAATCATCTAAATCTTGGCTAATTGATCCGGCCTATCCAGCAGAGATTACCGACTATTTAACTAAACAAAACAAGAGTGAAATATCAGCCATTGTGAATACCCATCATCATAACGATCATTCTGGCGGTAACGGTACCCTTTTAACAACGTTATATAAAAGTGTTCCTGTGATTGCTGGCAGGGATTCTCCTTATGTTTCATATACACCTTCAGATGAAGAAGTAATTCAATTGGGTGATGATATTGAGATAACAGCGATTCATACGCCATGTCATACACAAGATTCCATCTGCTATTACGCTGTTGATAAAAAAACTAACCAAAAATGCGTTTTTACAGGTGATACTCTATTTACTTCTGGTTGTGGTAGATTTTTTGAAGGTGATGCCAAACAAATGATAAATAGCTTAAGTAAGCTAATGTCATTACCGGATGAGACTATTGTGTATCCTGGTCATGAATATACTGCAGGCAATGTGAAATTTTCCAAAAGCGTTTTAGGCCCAAATAATAAGGCCTTAAATGAGCTAGAAAATTTTTGTCAAAAAAATGAAGTTACTACCGGTTGTTTTACTATAGCGGATGAAAAGCGGTTTAATCCATTTATGAGATTGGATGATCCAGAAATATTAGGTTCAACTGGTTGTACCGATCCTGTTAAGGTTATGGATAAATTAAGATCAATGAAAAATAATTTTTAAACTGTATTTCTTTGTTTTTTCTGTTATTATATTCTATTATTTAAAGAATTTATATATTTATAGTTTTTCAAGTATCATGAAAAGATTCTCTATGCCCGACACAAGCTCTTCGTCGTGTCCCTCTTTAGGTGTATATTTAGCGTGGGCAAAATCTATAAATTTGAGGCAACTTAAGGGGGCTTCTGCCATTATTTGATCTTCATCTTCGTTATCCTCATTATCACTTTCATCGATAAATCTTTCCTTGATCAACGGGTCTTCATAGTTAGTTTTCTGCCACCTTTCCACATCATTTTCATACACAAAAAATAATGAACCCGAAACTATTCTGAGTTCTTCTTCCAACAAACAATTGTATAGCATCTGTAGTCTCAAGTAAAAATTCTGTATGATAATATTTTGAATTTTACTTGGCAAACTATTATAACGAAAGAATATTTTCAATCCCTCTTTCACAGTATCTTTGGTTAATTGACGCCCAAAATATTTATTAAAAGCAAGATATTCTCCTTCTTCGGAACTATTACAAACCTCTTCCATACTAATCCCAGATATATCCTTTGGTAATTTCTTATTAAAATCGTCCGATATTTTCATACCACAGATTCTAAACTTCAATGACCCACTGGTTGTATCTTTTGAGACTTTTTTCATTCTTTCTATTTTTTCGTCACTTGAAAATTCATCATATAATATGCTACCCAGTTTTATATCCATAATACTAGGCTTTTTAAATCCATACAGCACATTATCCAATAGAATATACTTTTTTTCCGTACCTTCAGTTTCTAAAGTAAATTTTGACTTTTCTTTGATACCATAATCAATTTCATCCAAATTGCTGTTTTTAACATCATCAGTAATCCCAGGATGTAAAGTGCCAAAGAATTCAGGTATCCAATCAGAAAATGAGCTACCTAAAAGTTCATCTGTGTCGATTTTTATTTTTTTTGCCAATGTCGCATTATAAAAATCTATCTCTTGCTGATTAGACGGTTTTGAAAACATTGAACCGTTAACACTTTGCATTGGCCCTTCATGACCAGCTGCTTTATGCCGCAGAGGTATAAATGACATTCCAATGGCTCTACAGCATCAGTTTAAAATAGAAATAGAAAATCGGAAAGATTTTATTGAATCAAAAAAGGGCGCGACCCTTCTACTTAAATGATCATGACAGAATTACTATGATTTACCAATCAAAAGTTATTATGAATTACACAAAGAGCTGTAATATATTTTATATATAGTTTATTTCTTCTTACTTTTGGAAGCGTTTGCGTATCTTCCTCTACCAATTTTAATATTAACTGGCTTCATTGTGTCTGCACCCGTGAAAAATGGAGATATAAAGTTATCGGCAGAACCACCACCAATAAAGTCTTGCATTGCCTTTTCATTCTGATTCACTTGCCATTTTGCATTTTTAACTGCATTTTGATATTCTCTTTGATCTTCAGTAAAATATGTAGCATCTAGCTTACTATTACCACGATGCTGGTACCCTTTATTACCATATTTCTTGTTAAAATTTTTGGATAAGGGAGAAGCGACCGAGTAAATGTTACCTCTGTTATGCCATTCAAAATTTTTCTTTAAATGAGGTGTAATGGCTCCTGTTTTTGAATTAATTGAGACAGCGCATCTAAGTAATGTAGCACCACCACATGCTGGACAGAAATGTTTTGGAGTACCATCTTTTGGAATTGGCACTAATTCAAAACATGCATGGCATCTTAACATATAATTTCTGACTCTTTTAATTTGTAAACCTGACATTGCGTTCATTAAATGAAGACCCATTTGTAATGCAACATTTTGAATGGCAAAATCACCAGTTGCCAAAGCAGATTTAACTGTTTGAGTATCAACTTCTGTTGTTTTAACAGTATCGTCCTTTTTCATATTTTCATGTAAGTTATCTGGCGTGATCCAATCACCATCATCTTGATCTTCCGTGTACTCCTCTTTCAAGCTTTCATCGACTTCCGGTGATATACTTTCCAACGTCACTGGCAATGCATCTTGTTGTTCCTCGGATGTAACATGTTCGTCTGCAACTTCTGGTGTTTTTTCAACTGGTATTGGTTCTGGTTTTGATTCTTGATGTTGTTTTTTGCCTCTCTTTTTATTTTTATTGAATTTTTTATGAGTGACAGTGATGAAACCATCATCGTCTATTTTTTCACTTTCTTCTTCAATTTCTTCTTCCTTTTTACTAAATTGATCTTGTTTTTTTTCCTTTGGTTCATTAAGTTCTCTTTCTTCTCTTGCCTTTTGAGCTGCTTCTCTTCTTTTTTTATCTTCTTCGGTTATTTCTCCAGGATAAGTTCTAAGTCTACAAACACCGCCATTATTTTCCACATCTAGTTCATATGCTAACGCTAAAATATGTAAATCGTTTTGAGAAAGAACGGTGGAATCACCGGTAAGTTTGGCAAAATTCACAACAGCAGTAATAGAGTCTACTTTTGGATGTCTGACTATCAAATTGTCATGCCATAAAATCAATTGATTTCTAGCATGCTCATCTTTTAATTCATTATAAACACCTGGAGTTGTATAAAACTTTTCAGCGTACTGTTGTAATTGGGATGCAGATTGCGTGATCAATGGACCAGCATCTAAAATCAATGTATTTAATTTTTGTTTGTTATCAATAGACATTATGTATTGAGTGTTTAATTGTTGAAATTCAAAAGATATGTAATTGAGCTTGGAAAGATAAAATGTAAATGGAAAAAAATTTTCAAAAAAATTCAAAGTCGTGTAAATTATCAGCACAGCCGAACTGATATTTCTTTATTTATCACTTCTCTTACTATTGATTTTAATGATATATCGTCAAAACGAAAGAATAGCTAATACCTTAAAGTTTGGATGACTTGCAGGAAAATAAAATTTTCTCCTTTATGTATTACAAAAAATTTTGTAATATATTCTGTGACAAAAACGTTCATTTATTTGATGTAAAGAAACTACCAATCAAAACGTCATTAACAGTAATAAGACATTTCAATGTTTATATGCCAAAAATATCTTTAAAAACAGCATACGATGAATTCAACAACTTTGTGAAATTAATGGAACTGAAATATTATATGTGCTTTATTTGGTGAATGATTATTGATAACCAAAAAAAGCAAATAATTTGCTTTATTTTTTGTTTATTTAGTGGATCAAGCAAATAAAGAATTGGAGTACATGACTTTCAATTACCGGATTTTAAAGTTCTCTTTGTTTAATGAACCAAATGATTAGATTACCATGTTAGAAGCTGGGTCATTTGATGAAACTTCAACAAGATCATTTATACAGTTAGCCTAGTATCGTTTTTTAATAACATTCATATATAAATTTGATAGTAATTTTTTCATAATATTGCATACTCAAATATAAATATGATAATAATTCCTTCCAAATATTATTATACTAAAATATAAACCTTATGATTTTGGCTTCATGACATTGTTATGTTAAAGCTAGGACATGATTATGTAATTATAGATTTTTTGTAAGTTAGTCGCGTCAAATATTTGATAGATTTCCCATACTCAATTGACTATATTTTGTAAAGGAACTTTTCTTCCAAACATAGCCAAACAAATAAGAAATGGCAATTGAAAGTTTAATTGCTGAAGCTGAAAAATTTTCAGATGAGGGCAAATATGATAGTGCTTTGATTTCAGTTGATAAAGTCTTGAGTGAGAACCCAAATTCATTCAAAGCATTCAGTTGTAAGGCACAAATTTTACTCAGATCTAGAAAATATGAAGATGGATCAAAAATAATTGAGACTGCAATCACATTAGCCTTTAAGTCGGGCAGTAATGACAAAATATCGGAGTCATTAAAACTAAAATCAATGATTTATTTCAAATGGAAGAAATTTGATGAAGCTTATAAAAATATTATTTTGACACTAAAATATCAACCTGAAAATTCAGAAGCTGTAATTCTTAAAAATATGGTCGAAAGAAAATATATGAAAACAGAATCACTAACTGAAAATGATTTGGAAGTTAAAAGAACGGAAATTTTAAAGTCCTTTGTTGAGCCTAAACAAAAAGTCGAAGGTGTTGAAACTAAGGAGCCGTCGCAACCAATTGCAAGCAAAACGACAACTAAGCCAATAGCCATTATAGCACCACCATTACCATCTAAACAAAATATGCGCTCTGACTGGTTTGATTCTTCATCTTCTGTTGATATTTCAATTTTTATTAAAAGAATCGTCAACGATTCTGTGAAGATTAATTTTCAGCCAGACTCCATTGAAGCAACATTTGAAGACAAAGAGGGTTTTAAATACGAGTACACTATTGACAAATTATTTTCATCAATTGATGTTTCAAAAAGCACTTTTAAAGTTTTTGGTACTAAACTAGAAATTACATTATTTAAAGAATCTGCATTAAAATGGGAAGATTTAAATAGAAATGATTTAATTGATCTTGACGTTAAATCTACATTTCCAATTGATGAAAAAAAAGATGATTCAAATAAAATTTATCCTTCTTCATCTACCAAAAAAATTGATTGGTCAAAAATTGACCTTGATGATGAAGATGACGGGAAAGACGAAGGCTCACCCGATGATTTTTTCAAACAATTATATGCGAATGCAGATCCAGATGCTAAAAGAGCCATGATGAAAAGTTATATTGAAAGTAACGGTACAACATTGAGTACTGATTGGAAAGATGTTTCTAATAGAAAAATCGAAATTGCACCACCTGATGGAGCTGAAGCTAAATCTTGGAACTAATTTAAGTACTAAATTTATGTACGTATAATAAAATAAAACTAATTAATTAATAATTAACGATGTAAAGACTAAAAAAATAATAAATTACAAAATTACGACAAGATTGTTACTTTTGAAAAGCGGTAAAATATTAATATTATTATAAAAAAAATTTAGAACGTTTCCATATCCCAAGTGGTATTTTGTAAAGCATCATCATTTAAAAATTTTTCAATTTTGTAAGTGTCATCAGTTGGTTTAATATTTTCTTTATCAAAATCTTGCTCTTTATTTTCAATTTCTGAATACTCGATCATTGAATCACTTAATTCCTCCACAGGAATTAAACTTGGATTCAATTGATTTGAAGCTACCCTTTTGCCATTTTTATTAATAATGGTGTTATCTTTATCATTATTATTTTCTAAAATATTTGAATTGAATAGTAACGGAAGTTTAGTATCGCTCAGCCTTGGATATTTAAACTTTTCCGTTTTACCTGCTGAAAATGGAGACGATAACTTAATAATAGGCTTTGAATCTTTTGTTAAAATTACTTTCGAACCTGCTAAATTTAATGATCTCATTGGGGAGCCACCTTTTATAACAATGGGACTTTTTGATATTGAAGTGTTTGGAAATTTTAAAGAATTTATAGAATTTACCGAATTTGATTCTAAATTTGATTGTTCCGATGGTTCAACTGTATTTGGTCTTTGAATTTTTAATGGAGTTGGGTCTCTGGATAAGAATGGATTTGATAATTCGTTTGGATATCTTTTACGTATTACCGAATTTGCAGGTGTTGAGATCCGTGATCTAACGGGGTGTTTATTTGTTGAACGTAATGGACTTCTGTTTAATTTTTGCTTTTTAATTGAATTACTAGCACTTAATGATTTCGACGGAGAAGGAGATATTGGAAAAGATCTTTTAATACGCTTATGAGTGAATGAGTCTTCAATTTCATTCAAGCTTAATAAATAAGGTCTTTTATTAATTTTAAAGATTCTGCCAGTTTGGTTTTCATGATTCATTATTTTTTCCTTTAATTCACTAACTGTAATTGGTAATAGTTTCTTTAATTTATCCCTTATTTTTTCTTCTTGTCGTAAAATTTTAAAAGAGTTTCTTTTCAACAATCTATTTGGATCTTTAGTTGAATTTTCAAGCTGTGTTTTTTCATTTAATAGCTCATTTAGAAAGCCTATTGATTTTAATAAAGGTTTTAAATTATGACTTTCAATTCTCAATTTTTCTAATTCAACAGAGTGCAAGTTCAACAGATTTTCATCAAATAATGAAACATCTTTAATAAAAAATTCTTTAAAACTTTTTCGAGTTTCTTCGTCGTACATTAATAGATCCCAATAACCACTAATTTTAGTTCTCGTTGAATCAATAAATTTAGCAATGTTTTCCATTTTTTCTAATTCTAATTCCTTTAAAAGATTTTCAAAGTTATTTAGGGATTTTAAAAACAAGTTGTTATTTAGTTTTAAAAAACTTTGAATTTCATTTGAATTTGGTCTTAAAATTGACCACAAGCCTTTAACTTTTAATAAATAACTATTTAGCATCTCTTCCCTTTTTGTTTTCAAATTTTTTAGAAACAATAATTTCTCTTCATACTCTGCTAAAATTGAAGTTTTTAGATTAAATTTTTCAATGAACTTTTCTTTATTCGATAAATCAAGTAATTTAAAGTTGAGTTTACCTTTGTCGTGATTGTGGTTATTATTATTAAAATCATTCACTTCATTCTCTTCATATAATATATTAAATAGAGATTTAATCTCACTTTGTATATCAAATAACTTTTGAAATCTTTCATTTATGAAATTATTTAATTTAATGATTTCATTATCAATTTGATTTTGTAAAACAGGTGAAATTTTATTAAAATTTGAGTTCAAAATTGACTTTACATTTTGAATTTTATCAAAATTGTGAAATTTCAAAATTTCATCTCTTGTTGGAATGTTATTCAATAAATTGTTACTGATATTATAGTTATCAATTGTGTCGATTAATGAATAAAACCTACTTAATTTTTCTTTATAATTAATTAAATTTTTTGATAAAATTGGAATTAGTTTCAAAATATTATCTTCAATATCTTTATTTAAAGTAAACATTGAATTATTTTCATTACAATAATTTTCTAGAGAAATGAAATTATCATTATTATAATCATTAATTAAAGATTGAATTGTGGATGTTGAGTTTAATGATAAATTAAACTCATTGTCAAGATCATTATTTGAAAATCTTGAAGTTATCAGGAAAATTTTCGTAATTGTGTCTAAAGAGTTTTTAAAATCAATGTTCATTTTTTCCTTATCTTGATCTAGTTCTATTATACAAGATTCTAACAATGATTTCAAAGAAGTAAACCAATTTTTCAATTTTAAATCCTTATTCCCCAGTAACAAAGACTCGCTTTGAATTTTATTTAATTTTTGTAGTATTTCATCCAAGGGTAATAAAAAATGTTCAATATTGTTGTTATTATTTGAAGAGATTGAATCATTTCTTGAATGAGGTGATACTATTTCCCTTGACATTAAATTGTTATTGTCAATACTATTGTTGTTGTAAAGGTTATTATTATTAATAATACTATTATTGTCATTAATGCTATTATTGTTATTATTATTATTATTATTATCATTATTTTTTTTTGTTGTAATTAAAGCTTCACCAATTAGCTGAAGTAATTGATCCTTTGATAAATCAGACAAAGGATTAGTATGTGTAGGTGAAGAAACCGTCGAGTAAATCATTTCTTTGTCCATATTATTCTATGGATAATATTATTTATTATTGAAGAAACAGTTGTAGTTGTTTTATCAAGATCTAAATCTTTAAACTTCATAAATGTTTTTGTTTACATTTTTACCCAATTGGGACCTGTACTATTGGCACGTTTATACAATGACAGATGACAGATTATTGAGAGCCCTAATTTATCACGTGCTTGTATTTTTTTCTCCGGATTCCATATTACGTAATCGGATTTTTTTTTTTCATTTGAAATTTAACTGGAATATTCCAACTAAAACCGTATTCGATGATTCTTTTCAATTTGTTAATTGTTTTATAGTATATAGATATTATATGTATATTGTAAACTAGATAGATAGTTTAGTTACAGTAATAAATACCACCAAAAATTGATAAAAGGTATGGTTTTTCCCAATTGAGTATGGAAATTCCGTCATTTTCTTATCTGAGTTTTTTTTGCCACTTTTTTGTTATATTTAATCAGCATTTAACACTTCGACTTATATATAAAAAGATCGGGTTTCTTGTTGAACTTTTTTCTGAAATTATACTACCATCCGATAATAATTACTATATTTATATATTATAGTATCAAAATCCACTAGTTCAAACTCCGATACTATTTTTTTTATTGTTCATTATTACTAATCATCACTTTTATCTACGCGAGAAATAATTTCTTCAGAAACTGAAAAATTTTCTCCTAATATTATTTTAGTGTATATTTTATTCGATATCTTTTAAGTAAACTACTTTAATTCAATAAAATATCAAGTATTTAATTAAGTATGTCACAAAATATATTACTTTTATTACATCCAACTATTGTCACACAACCAAATTTAGTTGACGAAACCAAACAAAGGCTTAAGTCAGAATATCCGAATGCCGTCATTTCACAATTCATAATAGATAGAATTGCATTAGGTCAACAAGAAATAAACTCAAATTACTATAGTTTAATATATTACTTAGCGCCACCTGAAGCAATAAAGAATAAGTTCAATTTAAAATTGATTGAAATTTTGTATGATACACTAAAAGAAGGTGGAATTTTTGAAGGTTTGATTCCAACTGATAATGATATTGATGTTATAGTTACAGGATTTTTAATCTCAAATGACAATAAGCAATGGATTAAACCAAGTCCAGCTTCAAGTTCCGTTGTTGTGCCACTAAAAAGAAGTAGTAATCCAAATAATGGTACCAGTAATAGTTCATTCAATTTAAAATTCAAAAGGTTAAATTCACCACCCGCATTAACAGATAGCTCAATTTCTGATGGAGACGTCGAGCCAATTCTATCAAATGAGATCAAACAGTTGAAGTTAAACTATTTTGATGAAAACAATAACAGTAATAGCTCTTTAGGTGATGATGATGATGTTCAAATGGATGAAGATGAACTATTGGATTTTGCTAACAATAATTTAGTCATACCTACAATTGAGCCTGTTCAATGTACGACAACAGGTACAAAAAGAAGAAAAGCATGTAAAGATTGTACGTGTGGCTTAAAAGAGTTAGAAGATTTAGAAGAGGCAAATAAAAAATCATTACAAAATTCTCTGTTAAGTAAAATGGCTCAAAGTGCCACCCAAGAGGCAATTGAAATTGAAAACAGAATTAAAAATAAAAGCAGTCAAACTAACAAAAAAACCAGTGCCAAGAAAACAATCGTTAGATTTACAGCAGATGATTTAACAGAAATTGATTTTACAATTGAAGGTAAAACTGGTGGCTGTAATTCGTGCTCCTTGGGTGATGCATTTAGATGTGACAGTTGTCCATTTTTAGGTCTGCCTGCCTTCAAACCAGGCCAAGTTGTTACAATAGATACATTTGGTGAAGATATCTAATCAGGTTTTAAGATTAATATTACATTAAATTTGGGTAGTAAAAGGATTACTCTATATAAAAAAAAGTGCTTTTTAATTTGATTTACATTATATAAAGGAATAAAACATTTTATCTTTTAATATTATCTAGCAATTCGACAATTTTTTCGGGTTGAAATTTTTCAAATTTATAGAACTCATCATTCAAGTCATTAGCGTCATTATAATTTATTTGATTGATTAATTTACCATTTGGATAATCATTATAACGTTTCAGTAATAATTTCGGATACTCCCAATTGTATTTTTCACAAATTAGACAAATTTGATTAAAATTCAATTGATCCACCAAATATTTTTCATTTGAAATGAAATCAAAAATTTTTTTTGCATTTTCAATTTCACCTAGTTTAATCAAATAATTCAAAATATTCAAATAAACTTCAACTGGTAAATTCAATCTTGTATTTAAAATGTTAATTAAATTAATTGAATTAATTATATCAATTTTTGAAATTGTTAACATTGTTTGGAAAATCCCATAACTATTTAAACTCTTATATGAAATTTTTTCGAAAAAAGAATAAATGAATTTGATTGAAATTTTAAAATTATCTAATTTGTTCAAAGAGTAAATTAAAAATTCTGATAAAATACTTGAATCATGATTATTTGAATTAAAGGGATGATTATTTAACTTATTATTTTTAACGTTTTGCAAATCTTGAAAATTCTTAACAGTTTTAGTGTATTTTTCAAATAAGTTTCTTGTTTGTGAAATATTTGGATTGAATTCTGCAAAGTACTTTTTATAAATTAGCTTTATATCTCTATTAAATGGATAGGAATTGTTTATAATTAAATCAGATCTTATGTTGACATTCGGTAAATCTTGTAAATTTGGTAAGTCGTGTAAATTTGGTAAATCAGAGTCCTTTAATTTATTCAAAAGTTTCAAATTATATAAGATTTCTATTGAGCTTGGATATATTTTAATGAAATATCCTAAAAAGACTTTGTAATTAACACCATTTTGATCGTTTAAAAGCTGCAAAAAACTCGAGTTTATTTGCTGAACTTGAAAATTTGTTAATTTTAGATTTGAATCGAAATATTTGTACAAAATTAGTAAAAAGTTTTCTAATTTTTTTTCCTGTGTTAAATTGCTAAAGTTTTTTAAAGTCAATTGGTTTAGGTATAAATGAATTGAATTCTGTAATAAAATAATATTTTTTTCAGTATCATTGTTCATTTTATTTATTGGGATCATCATTGAATATTTTAGGTTAAATATGGCCAATAAATCTTGGTACTTTTCAGCATCATAATGTTCAGTTTCTTTGAACAATTTAAGAAAGAATCCAGCTGAATCAAACTGCTTTCTATTAATCAAAATTTTAATGGTTGTGTAACGTAGGCTTTCATTATAATGATCTTTGAAGACCTTTTCAATTTTGGTCAGATCGTTTTTATCTTCACAACCACAATTTTTTATAATTTCCAAAAATTCAATATTTCTTAGTGACAAACTTTCAACGAACTTCTCAATGCCTTTAATTTTATGATTATTAAAATTGAAATCCATCAAAATTAGCTTTCTGAAGAAATCTATTGATTCTTCGTCATTTTTAAAATTTAGATCAAAAATGTCAAATATCGAATTATCGATCAAAATTCTAGTTTTTTTATCAATTTCTTTATTAGTTTCGTTGCTAGATTTACTAGTTTCATTTAAATAGTTCAAGTCCTTCTGAAATTTTAGAAAACTTTCATATTTTTTCGAGCCATTCTTAAACTCTTTGTAGCTATGTGATTTGTTGGGTATATATTTGAATATTGAAGAGTACCGGCTGGGTATTTTAATAATTATTATATTTTTATTACAAGTTGAAATTCTATTAAACATAATGAACACAAATTAAATTGAATTTAAAAATTATTTAGAAAATAGGAAAGTGTCCAGTAGTAAATTAATCAAAATCGGTGAGTATTTTAATTCTTCGCTATTCATGTTGACAATTTCTTAGCATGATTTGTTAAGTAAGGATATTAAGTACGAGCACGCAGAGCAGCATAGCATAGATTTGGAAATTTGAAATGAAAATTACTCTTATTTTACTTAGGATAACGGAATAGGACTTAACTATCATTTAATGTTTTTCAATATCATCGACTTTCACTAAACTGTCACTTAACTGTGCTTTTAGATAACGAGAACAGTTAGGTAAAGATAGTAATAATCTATAATACATAAGCAAATCTTGTATTATTACAAAGTAATCCAGCCGGATTATTTTTTAGAAACAATCATTGCTGCTTGCAATAAAACCTTTGTTTCATCCTACTGACTTTCCTACATCGAATGTACAAAGACTAAGGAAGTCCAAAAAAAAAAAAAAAAATAGAATTGGTCACGTGATGCCCGGTGTAGAGGTGTTTATTTTCCAAAAAACAAAGAAAAACTTTCTGCCTACAAAAAAAAAATTCGTTCTCCGAGTCGATTCCTGCTGCCAAAGTGGACAAATGGGAGTTTGCAATTCAATAATAACCCACAACACAGTTGGTGTTGTGGGTAGCGTTAATGTACTAGTAACTAACGCCCACTCACCAGCTGCTCCTATTTTATTCTCGGCTACTGTTGGTCTCGATAAGTGGTGGCAACGTGAAATGAACACAGCACAGTTCCTCATCCCAGTTGCCTGGCCAATAGGAGACCGATCAACAAAAATTGGTAATTGTGTTTAATGGTGGCGCATGCGCTCGCGTGGCTGGTGCAAGAAGTCCGAGACTTTTTATTTCACAAGAACAGTGATGGCTTTGGGTTTATTGGCCCCTTCAATTCATCGTAATGGCTATTGATGATAGCAGTGGGTTTGTATATTTCCTCAGAGTATTAACTACAATTTCAGAGTCCCTTAAAACCATTTGCCGACCGGTAACACTGGCAAAACTGACAAAAAAACAGCTACAGCTTAAAACTACAATCCCTAAATCCCGGAGAAAGTTGCAAATAAATCTCCGTGCGAACAATTTTGGTACAATTATTTAGTGAAAGACGTGTGAATTTAATACCGCTTTGGTTATCGTTGTAATACTAACACGGTATTAGGCATCCTCACATATATGTATATCCTGTAAGCTGTAGCAGTAACCATAAGCATCTTCCCATCTTACAATCTAAAAAAAACAGAAAATTTAAACACCCTGGAGTGCCTGCTCAACATACAGTTTCCCGTGTCCGTTCCGCGATTTGAAATTCTCGCTTTACTTGTGGGAAAGAATTCTGGCAACCCCCAATGAATCCTTGTTAGTTTTTGTATTAATGTTTTTTTTTTATTGTAGTTCCCTATATTCTATTTCATTTTGTTTTAATTCAATCTATACTCTTCTTTTTTGGGATACTAAATAATTTTTAATCTTTAAAATTATCCATTCATCAAAAATGCTTAGATCCTTTTCGAGAGTTGTCCCAAAACCTCGTGTTTTAAGACATCAATTTAAATCCTTAGTTGCTTCTAGATCCTTTGGTCAAGATACTTTTTTGCAAGGTAACAATGCTTCCTATATCGATGAAATGTATGAAGCTTGGTTAAAGGATCATAAATCAGTTCACATTTCTTGGGATGCCTATTTTAAAAACTTAAACGGTAGCAGACCAGCTGCTTTCGCATATCAAGCTCCACCAACTTTGATCCCAACACCGGAAGGTTCTTTATCCATGATTCCAGATTCAGAAACTGCTTCAGGAGAAGATGTCATGACTCATTTGAAAACTCAATTATTAGTTAGAGCTTACGAAGTTAGAGGTCACTTAAAGGCAAAATTAGATCCTCTACATGTTTCCTTTGGTGAAGATAAAACTAAGAAAACTCCAAAAGAATTAACATTAGAATATTATGGTTTGACCGATGCTGATCTTGAAAAAGAAATCTCTCTAGGTCAAGGTATTTTACCAAAATTCAAGGAACAAGGTGTTAAATCAATGAAATTAAAAGATATTATTGCAACTTGTGAAAAAATCTATTGTTCAACTTATGGTATCGAATATATCCATATCCCATCAAGAGAAAAATGTGACTGGATTAGAGAAAGAGTTGAAATTCCAACTCCTTATAAATTCTCTCCAGATCAAAAGAGACAAATTTTAGATAGATTAATGTGGGCCTGTGAATTCGAAAACTTCTTGTCAACAAAATTCCCAAATGATAAAAGATTTGGTCTGGAAGGTGAAGAATCCGTTGTTCCAGGTATGAAGGCTTTAATCGACGCAGCAGTTGAATTCGGTGTCGAAGAAGTCGTCATTGGTATGCCACATAGAGGTAGATTGAATATGTTAACAAATGTTGTTAGAAAACCAGCTGAAGCAATTTTCAATGAATTCACTGGTGCTACTTTAGAAGAAGGTGAAGGTTCTGGTGATGTTAAATATCATTTAGGTATGAATTATGCAAGACCAACCACTTCTGGTAAAACTGTTAACTTATCTTTAGTTGCAAACCCATCACATTTAGAAGCTGAAGATGGTGTTGTCATGGGTAGAGTTAGATCCTTACAACATTACAAGAATGATGTTGGTGAGTTCAAAAAGGCCATGGGTGTTTTATTCCATGGTGATGCTGCTGTTGCAGGTCAAGGTGTTGTTTATGAAACTTTAGGTTTAACTCACTTACCAGCTTTTGCAACCGGTGGTACCGTTCATGTTATCGTTAATAACCAAATTGGTTTCACAACTGATCCTCACTCCGGTAGATCAACAACTTATCCATCAGATTTTGCTAAAACAATTAATGCACCAGTTTTCCATGTTAACGCTGATGATATCGAATCCGTCGTTTATTTATTCAACTTAGCTGCTGAATGGAGAAACACTTTCCACACTGATGTTGTTTTAGATGTTGTTGGTTATAGAAAGCACGGTCATAATGAAACTGATCAACCTTCATTTACTCAACCATTAATGTATGCAGAAATTGCTCAAAAAAGACAAGTCTTGGATCTTTACGTTGAGAAATTACAAAACGAAGGTACTTTCACTACAGAAGATATTTCAGAACATAAAAAATGGGTTTGGGATCAATTAGAAGAATCATTCCAAAAGGCAAAGGATTATAAACCAGAATCAAGAGAATGGTTAACTGCTCCATGGGAAGATTTCAAGTCACCAAAAGAATTGGCAACTGAAGTTTTACCTCATTTACCAACTGGTATTACAGAAGAAGTTTTTGATAAAGTCGGTACAGCATGTGGTTCAGCTCCAGATGGTTTCCATGTCCACAGAAATTTACAAAGAATTTTAAAGAATAGAGTTAAGTCAATTAAGGCCGGTGAAGGTATCGATTGGTCAACCGGTGAAGCTTTAGCTTTAGGTTCTCTACTTTTAGAAGGTTACCATGTCAGACTTACTGGTCAAGATGTTGAAAGAGGTACATTTTCTCAAAGACATGCTGTTTTACATGATCAAAAATCAGATGATAAATGGGTTCCATTAAAACACTTGAGTGATTCTCAAGCTGATTTAGTCATTGCAAACTCTCCATTATCAGAATACGGTGTTATGTCATATGAATATGGTTATTCTTTAACTTCGCCAGATGCGTACGTCCAATGGGAAGCACAATTTGGTGATTTCGCAAACACTGCTCAAGTTGTTGTTGATCAATTCCTTTCGTCTGCTGAATCAAAATGGAAACAAAGATCAGGTCTTGTTTTATCTTTACCTCATGGTTATGATGGTCAAGGTCCAGAACATTCTTCCGCTAGAATTGAAAGATACTTACAAATGTGTAATGAAGATTCAAGAGGTTTCCCATCAGAAGAAAAGTTATCTAGACAACATCAAGATTGTAACATGCAAGTTGCTTATCCATCAACTCCTGCTTCATTATTCCATTTATTAAGAAGACAAATGCATCGTCAATTTAGAAAACCATTGATTTTAATCTTCTCAAAATCATTATTAAGACATCCATTAGCTAGATCAAGTAAAGAAGAATTCTTAGGTGAGACTCATTTCCCTTGGATTATTGAAGATATTGAATTAGGTAAATCCATTAATGAAAAGGAAGGTATTAAGAGATTAGTTTTATGTTCTGGTCAAGTTTATACTGCTTTACATAAAAGAAGAGCTGATTTAGGTGATAAAGAAACCGCATTATTAAAGATTGAACAAATGCATCCATTCCCATTTGCTCAATTAAGAGATGCTCTAAAAACTTATCCAAATGTTAATGACTTTATTTATTGTCAAGAAGAACCAATGAATTTCGGTTCTTACTCATATGCTGAACCAAGAATCATTTCTACTGCTGAAGAAGCTGGTTTCACTGTTCCATTAAGATACGCCGGTAGAAATCCATCTGCCTCTATTGCCGCTGGTAACAAGAAAATGCACAATGCTGAAGAAGCTGCTTTCTTAGCCCAAGTTTTCGAAAATGAAGCTTAATTGATTCTGGTTTTTTGAATTTCTAGATTATTTTATGACACTGTTTTCCCTTTATTCATTTTTTATATTATATACCTTACTTAGTTATATATAAATTCTTATTTATTTATTCATATATATTTAGTATTTAGTTTGTTAGATATTTGAGTTTTCATGATAGTTAAAATTAGCTACAAATTAACGTAAAACCAAATTTTCCTAAAAAAAATGGTTCACTCAAGTAACTCATCCAAAATTGGAAAGGGCATGAACGTTTTGACATGAATTTCTTTGAGAATTAAAAGAGGCACGAGTGTTTAAATTTTCCCCTAACAATGAAAATATTCTGGTATTATTTATACTTATCTTTTTCTTTATTATTCGTTGTTCTACTAATTTTAATTAATAATTAATGAAACTAACAGAGTTTATAATTATTTCTTTGGCCCTGATAAAGGGCATCTCAGCCTTAATTCATCCAATTGAAATTAGAGGCAAACATTTTTTTGATTCAGTTACTGATAAACCAGTATGATCTCACCCTTTAAATTAAAGTAATGAAGATATAAAAATGGATTATACTAACTACTTAAAAATTGTTTTACTTTTAAGTTTTTCATTAAAGGTGTCGATTATCAGCCCGGTGGATCCTCAGGTGTTAATCAAAATTCTGATCCACTTTCTGATCCGAATAAATGTTCTCGGGATATTTATCTTTTTCAGGAACTTGGTATTAATACAATTAGAGTTTACTCAGTTAATCCAAGTTTAAATCATGATAAATGTATGACATTGTTGGCTGCGGCAGGTATTTATCTTGTTCTAGATGTTAATTCCCCATTGGATGATCAACATTTAAATAGGTATGAGCCTTGGACGACTTATAGTAAAAAATATATTTCTCATGTTTATAGAGTCGTTAATGAGTTTGCCGGCTATAACAATACTTTGGCATTTTTTGCAGGGAATGAAATAGTTAATGACAAATTATCTGCAACAAATTCACCCACTTATATTAAAGCACTAATTAGAGATCTGAAACAATTTATAGAATCAAACTCAAACAGGACAATTCCTGTTGGTTATTCTGCAGCTGACGACTTGGATTATAGGATTTCATTGGCCGAATATTTAGAATGTTATGAAGACGATCCAAATGAATCAGTTGATTTCTACGGTGTTAATACTTATCAATGGTGTGGTGAACAGACATTTTATACTTCGGGTTATGATACATTAGTTAAAGATTATACTTCTTATACAAAGCCAATTTTTTTTTCGGAATATGGTTGTAACGAAGTTCTACCTAGAAAATTTAATGAGATTTCTACCATGTATTCCTTACAAATGACTGGGGTATTTTCTGGCGGTCTAGTCTATGAATTTGCTCAAGAACCGAATAATTATGGTTTAGTTAGTTATGATGACAATGGTAATGTTAACATTTTACCTGATTTTTATGCTTTCAAAGAAAAAATTGCCAGTATTAAAGAAGTTCCGGTTCCAAAAAAGGTATTGTTACAACATCAAGGTGTCACTGGTAAAAGCAGTAGAAGGGTTGATAGAAGTAAAGGAAAAGTTTGTGATAATCAATATACCAATTTGGATATTTCAAAAGGTGTTCCAAAACCCCCTGGTAAAGATTTTTATAAAGCTCCAGTCAGAGAAAAGGGTAAATACATTGCATTATCCAATGAAGACATGGTTTCAAAATACAAAATTTTTTGTCCAGATGGAAAATTGTTAACCGATAATCCAACAGTTAAAATTCTACCAGAACCAGAGCCAAAGCCAGAGCCAATTGCAAAAAAAAGTTCTTGTAAGTACTAATATTCAGTTGTTGAACCTACTCTAGATTATTGTTTTACTAACTTTTACATTTGTTTTAGCAGCGTCAATTCTTAGTCCAGTTTGGTCTCTAATTTGTGATGTGGTTGCTGTTTCGGCTTTGTATTGGTTATTTGTTTAAGAAACTTAAGTATTCAAATGTAATAATTTGCTTTTAATTTAAAATTCCTCATTTTACACGAAAGTAAATGATAATAATAGAAATGTAATGTTATTGTAGTAATAATGATAAAAAATAAACCCAATTTTTAAATTATAAATATATAAATTATAAATTAAAACCAACTATAAAGAGAAATTTATAAAAAATTTAGTAAACGAAACCTAAAACTTTACCGGAGACGTGTTTTCTTTTAGCTTCTTCATGGTCCATAATACCTGCAGAAGTGGTTAAGATAACATAACCAAATTGTCTGGCAGGTAATAAACTATCAGTCCATTTCTCAATATCGTTAATTTTAACGTTATATCTTGGTTGGATAACACCACATTTGTTTAATCTACCGTTTAATTGAATAACAATTTTGCCCGATCTATGATCGTCAATATATTCAAATTCGCCAATGTAACCTAGGTTTAAAAACAGTTTGTTAATAAGAAAATTTCTTTCCAAAAAAAAGCAAAATAATTATAATAGAATCATAAAAAAGGTAAAAAAAAAATAAAAGAAAATGTTACTAGAAACAGAGGACAATAATAAAGTCAAAAATCTTCAAAACTGTACAAATTTTCCATTTCTAAATGTTAATCTTCCGGAAAATTAAAAGACAGCCAGCGA
Organism: Kregervanrija pseudodelftensis; assembly: GCA_030580115.1. Classification (NCBI taxonomy): domain Eukaryota; kingdom Fungi; phylum Ascomycota; class Pichiomycetes; order Pichiales; family Pichiaceae; genus Kregervanrija; species Kregervanrija pseudodelftensis. Next base: position 48,147 of record JAKTSJ010000046.1, read on the forward strand.
CTAATAACAAATCAAAATTATAGTAAAAATAATGATTCAACGACGAGCCATCCAGTTATCATTCCGGTGCAAATAAATCCAAAAAAAGTAAATTTAGTTGAAAAAAAAACCAAATCCTGCAATTATAATTATAAGTGTAGCTAAAAAGTATTGAAAATACATACCATGCTTTTGAATAACAGATAAGAACTTGATGATAACCTTAGAAGATGGTCTAATAAGGACTTGTCTCTTACCAGTCTTTTCAGCATTATTAATGGAATTTAAAGCGTCGGCCAAAACGGATGTTCTAGTCATTATGAAATATTAATTATCTAAAAGTAAAAAAATAATGTTAGTAACACAGGGGAAAAAGCCCAATTAATAATAAACTACTGCAATTTCAGAAAATCAAGTTTTCAAATATAACATTATTTATTATTAACGGAATACAATCTCCCCTTTTTCATTCAATAATAACGAATAGAAAATAATGACAAAAAAATTAAAAAGTAACATGAGTGTCCAACGGATTCATGAACAACATAGTTGAAGATTAAAATCTTAACCATGGTAAACTAAATTAAAGTATTATACGACTAAAAGAATAAAACCAGTATGAAACAAAGTTTTCGTATGAAAACCAAATTCTTACTTATAATACACTTGTCGGCATAATTTTCAATCCAGCATTTCCTTGTCAAAAGTGAAGGGAGTTATTGTTGTGTTAAAACTAAAAGCTTTTTAATAATTAGTAAAATGGGATACTATACATACTGTAAAGTTCGTTAATGTATTATGATACAACTGAAAAAAACAAAGAAATAGGAGGGAAGGGAAGTTGAGAAAATGAAACTTTGTGAATTAAGAAAACTTTTCAATTTTTTGGGTCAACAAGAAAAAGCTGCGTTTCGGCCGGGTAACTTATATTTTTTTGTCATTTGCCAACATGAATGTGGAACAAATTATCAACTGATTGTTATAAGATATATGGATATATATATATAATAACTTGTTTAAATATGGAAATAAGCACTCAAGATAATTCGGCTTCTGCAATTTTTAAGTATATAAGGCCAAAATGTGTCGCATTGGCTCAATTGACTTTAACACCGGAAAGTAATTCAGGATCAATGGAATTGTTAAATTCACTCATAGATTTAGATACTTCATTTCAAAAGGCGATTGAGTTAAACTGTCCTGCGAATGATTCAATAGCGTTGCCTACAAATTTGGCTGACTATGTTATCTTACCAATTACTGAACTCTTGAAAAAATCGTCTATAACTGATTCAGAATTAGATCATTGTCTATCAATAATACATATTTTAATAATTCACTGTTGGGGACAACCCGGTTCAATGCCTAAGGAACTTTTCTTACAATTTGTTCCATTGATTACGTTTTTAATTGGTGGTAAACCAAGTGAATTTTCCATTGAATCACACTCCGACGAAACTTTACGGAACGGTATTTTATGTTTGAAAGCGTTACTTGCAGGTTGTGAAAAACAGACTGACGGATTCGCAGCATCTGTTTTGAGTGAAACAAAGCTTTTACCATCACTTGGTCACATGATTTCAGTGCTTCTAAATATATCTTTACTTTCTCAAATAACAGAAATCAAAGTAAATAGTTTAGAAACTTTAAACATTTTATATCATTTACTAAACGATGGTGAAATCTTATCTCTAATGTTCCCGGGTAATGTTTCAACCATAGCAAAAATTATTAAATCAAAACCACATTCTAGAGTTGTTGCTCAAGCTTTAACAATGCTTAGTAATTTAGTGAATAATATATTTAATGATTACGAATTAGATGTTAAAATCAAAGAAGAAATTAATTCCTTAGATGATTTAAAAGAAAAATTGGACGGCTCGGATGATATTGATCATCAAGAAAATTATGAAGACGTTAAAGTAATTATACCTGATACTTTTAGCTCTTCTAAAAAGCATCGTACATCATCATGGTTAAGAGCAACGTTATACCAATTTAGAAAAGGTTTGAAAATAATTTTAAACTTGGATGATGTCTGGTATGATAAATATATGGTGAAAGAATCACTTTTTCAATTCGATATAAAAATTCTCAGAAATTCATTTAAAAGTTGTAATATTTTGGTTCCATTAATTATTGAATCTTTGTCTACTTTATGTTCATATGACGAATCTTATAAACAACTTGTCACTGATTCACTTGTTTATAGTTCAAACGTTTTATCTTTAAATATGATTTGCCAAAAAGTTTTATCAGATGAATTAGAAACTCTAGATTATTCATTCAATTCTCTTGATTCAGATAAAACCAATTCGAAAATTAAATTTTTGAATTTTTTAATAGCTTTAATTTTAGAATTGGGTTCAATTGAAGAATATCTTGTTGAAAGTATTGTTTGTAAAATAAGTGGTTGTTTGACTTTTCTATTCCAGTCTCTAAATTCGAGATCAATGAAAAGGAATCGTATGATTTCAACTCAAAATTCATTTTCGAGTCTCAAGACCCAAAACATCGAAGCCAAACTACTTTTGGTTTCAACAGATTACCTTAAAGATAATTTTGAAGATAATTTAGAGCAAATAGATCTTTTTAATGGTATTTTGACTAAAAGCGTTGAGAAATCTGTAGATAATCTTATTTCTACACTCGCCAGGATACCTGGCATTCAATCGAACATCGTCCAATATTTGGATGATAATGATGAAGAACTTAATAACATCAATATTATCCTTAAAAACTCTGTTAAATTATGGTTAGTTTCTGGTATTTTAAAACAAGTTGAAACAGGCAATAAAGATAATATGGAAAAATTTTTAAATTTTGGCGATGATGATGATGATAATGATTACAATAACGGTGATAAAGAAGGAGCATTGGACTTGCAGCTTATTTTGCATGAAAATGTCTACTTAACAGTAGAAAAAGCTACGAAAACTTTACAAGTTTGTTCATCAATGGAAAGCGAAATATCCGGAGTTACGAATTCAACTATAATGTCACTAAGATCAATATCGTTATCAGTTGATTTTTTGGGTGGAGATTTTGATCGAGAACTCATAGATGTTCTTTATCCGATAGTTGAATGTTTAGCATCTTCAAGTGAACTTATTAGAATTGAATCTCAAATTGTTACAATGAAAATAGCGAATATTTTATATGATGGATCTGTGAGATCACTTTTAAGAGAAAATTCAGATTATTTGATAGACTCTTTATCGATTAAAATGACAGGAGATTCACTTACATCGAAACTACCGATTGTGTTAGTTATTTTGATTAAAATTGGCGCAATGGATATTTTAAGAGAATTGGATGATATTATCACCACAATTTTTACTTTATTGGATATGTATTATGGTTATAGTTCTCTAGTTGAGGGGTTTTTTTTGGTTTTCAATGAAGTTATAGATCAAATTGTTAGGTCTAATTTAAAAGACTTTGATTTTGAAAAACTTTCCGTTGATTTACAAGAAGATAATGTTTATCACTTAGGTCTTTGGGGTCTGAAATCTATGGCAGAAGTTGAAGTATTTATTAATAGGAAATCGGATATTCCGGATGATATACTTGATAACGATTCAGATGATGATGATGATGATGATGCAATCCTGAAGAAAGATAAAATTTTAGAAATTGATAATGATTCTGATGATGATGATGATGATGATGATTCTGATAATGATAATGCGAATAATGAGGAGGGTGATGTTAAGTCAATGCTCGTGGATAAAGAGAAACTAAAGAAAAATGATGATTTAGATCAGTCGAAATGGGTGTCACCTTTAGATCCAAAGCTTTATGGAACTGTTACTAATATTTTAGCATATTCTGAAAGGTTGATGCAAACAAAATCTATTAATTTAACGCTTACAGTTATGAAATTAGTTAAGAAATTGATCCCCGTATTGGCAACACAAAAGAGTAAATTTTTACCTTTGGCTGCCGATTTATGGGAACTTATTTCATACACTTTGTCAGAATATAATGATTATAGAATTATTGATTTATCCCTTGAAATATTGAAACAATTAATAAAATATGGAAACACTTTTTTCACATCAAGGTTTATTGATTTTTTCAGATTAACCATTGGAAAAAACAAGTTTGTTTTGTCTTTGATAAATAAAGAAGTTGAACTTCAAAAGAAAAGACTTGAATTAAAAGAAACAAAATTACTTAATAGATCAAGTACATCACTGAATTGGGAAATTAAGACTTACAACCAAATCTGCGAATTTTTGATTTTTTGTTTAGTTAAATTTGGCCGTTTTATTCCCAATGATATTGCAATAAGAATCATTGATATAACTATTTATTATGATCATCATGAAACTCATTATGGTTATTTTGACAACTTGTGTGTTTTCCTTAAAGATTACCTCAAGATAGCAGTAAAATAAATAGATTTTTTTACTATAGAGATAAACTTAATAGATTAATAAGTAAATAGAAACGAAAAGTATTGTTAAAAAAAAGTAATTTCATTATATTGGACAATCCAAAAAACAAATTGTAAAAAAATTAAGGTCGTACCCGGATTCGAACTGGGGTTGTCCGGATCAAAACCGAAAGTGATAACCACTACACTATACAACCTGTATAGTTGTAAAAGAATATAGGTATTTAATACGAATTGTTTTTTTGGAATTAGTAATTAACGAAAAAACTTTATGTCAGAACTGTTTTATCAGAGGACGGGTTAGCTTCCTGGATATTTTCTACCTTAATGTATAGTGTAAGTATAAGTTATAGCATCCAACACTTAAGTATAATCTTATCTTATATTCACTAATACAGGTTTCTTTGCCACATGGTATCCCCCCTAGCCTTAACTAAAAGGTCTTAAACAATAAGATAAGAACGAGTTACTTACTGTTGATCGTTTTTGCTAATCTTAAGTTAGTTGTGACTTTTGTCTAGTGAACTATTTACTAAATTATATTAATAAAATATATATCGGAATCCTCACTCAAAAGAATCTCTTGTTGATTATACAAAATACGAAATACAAGCGGAATCTTTCTTATACTTGTTTGAATTCGTCCATTCCAACAGTTGAACAGCCCCATGATGATTTAACCAATCATCATCTTTTTCAATCCTAGCATTGCCAGAAAAATACCTGCAACTAAATGCATTATGCAGTTACACTTAAGTAATGCCGAAGTCTTGTAATGTGACTTCTTTATGTTCTTGCATTAGTTACACGACATAACAAAATTGATGTCATGACATGCGTTCAATTCTGACATACAATTTTTGTTCATGTTCTGACAGGTTATAAACAACTATTCTATAGTATTAATCGATAATTATAAAAACTATTTAAGTTATAATTTAAATAAATAGAAACTATGTCCTATTTATATTATACTGAATATATATTTGTTGTTCATTATTCAAGTCCTTTCATCAATATGATCGGCTACAATATCTTCATTAATCATCTCTTATCTTGATAAGCTATCTTAATAAGCTACTTTGGTAAACCGGCATTGCGGTACTTCCTATTCCATAAGCTGTCTATCGGTGTAGATGCTTATTAGGTAGTATCTATTTTTCAGCTATTCAAACATTTGCTATTATTATACTTTTCAAAATTTAGCATAATTTTCACAAACACATGTCATGACATCAATTTTGCTATGTCGTGTAATTAATGCAAGAACATAAAGAAGTCGAAAGTTTGGCATTGAAATAAGTGTAACTGTTGGAATGGACGGATTTAAACAAGTATAAGAAAGATTTTGCTTGCAATCGTATTTTTCTATTATCATTAAAAGATTCTTTTGCGTGAGGACTCCGATGTGAAAACTAGAAAGAATTTTCTAGAGGTTGAGTTGTTACCAAAACCAATGATAACATGATAATTAATGCTATGTAATTTTTATAATTGAATAACATAAGTAGGATAGGTTTCTGATTTATGAATAAACAGATTATATAGAATTATCGATTAAAATACAGAATAGTTGAATACCTAGTTCAGTTAATCATACATTTTAGAGTTAAATTAAATAAAAAAAACTATAATCAAAATATCCAATATATATTTTATTAATATAATTTAGTAAATAATTCTTAAGAAAACAGTCACAATTAGCACTAACTATCAACAGTAAGTAACTCGTTTGTAACTTATTGTTTAAGACCTTTTAGTTAAGGCTAGGGGGAACGCAATGTAGCAAAGAAGCCTTTGTTAGTGAAAATAAGATAAAATTATACTCAAGTGTTGAACCTATAGCTTATACTTACACTGTAAATTAAAGTAGAAGTTATTCAGGAAGCTAACCCGTCCTCCGATATTTTATAGAGAGATTAGTTGCGTTCCTCTTCTTATTCAATGTTATATCTAAAAAAAAGATGGGGCAAATTAAGATATAAAGAAAGACAAACACTCCAAGTTGTAATGTTGCAAATAGGTACACCTTGGAGCCCCTTTTGCTCTACATATTTTTTATTATAAATTTATCTGTTGATAAACATTTAATTTTTAAGACTTTAGGTAATAATAGAAGTGATAACTCAAGGACAAACAATTTACGTAGCACACTGGCTTACTCTCATTCCAATAAATATTTAATTAATTCGGTTTTAGCTTAACAGGCAAAGTATTTTTTTTGTTATTAAACAAGCACAATTTAAAAGAGGGTCACTTTTTATCTGCAGTTCGATTTCAAAAAAATATTGGGTATGGATGATTTTTCTGTTATGTCACGAATGATACCTCAGTATTGGGGAAATGAATTGTCCGCTGGAGAGGCAAGGACTTTTATGACAAAAGTCGACCCCTATATCATTGTAGCCAATCGTACAAGAACTACTAAATTAAGCGATTCAGAGAAAGTTTCAATATTGATAACATTTCTACAAGGAAACGCAACTATTTGGGTTGCATCCCAAATAAAAAATCAAGATTTTGTGAATAAGCCTTGGGAAGAAGTAAGAGAAATATTTTTACAAACATTTTCTCCACATTCGGATTCTGATGCTCAAGAATCTTCTCCAGAGTTGGATCCTAAAACTCAAGCGGTTGCAACTAAATACAATTCTTTAAAGCAATACGGTAATGTCGAAGCATATTCAAAACGCTTTGAAGCTTTACGTTTGGCGTTGTCTAAGAGTCAAGCAGCCACAAAAGATAGATATGTACATGGGTTGAAGGAAAATCTAGCTTATTTGGTTGCTATAAGAAGACCTGTAGATGAAATGCAAGCAAAAAACTATGCTAAGGAAATAGAAGCTTATCAACTTATCAATCAAAGAAAAAAATCCTGAAAACCTGAACCTCCAGTGCAAAATACATTAAATATATGGATATGAATCAATGGAAATAGATACCATGTATTTTCGGAAGACACACATGAAAAAAAGACTATAAAGCTCATCAAGAACGTCGACACTTGGTTGCTCATACAGACAATAATAAAGCTGACTGCCACTATCAGGGCTCTCAGAATGAGAATCATAGAGAAATCATCAGCTAAACGGCAGAGTATAGGATAAATTCCAACCAAACCTTACCTGACCACGATAACTTTGGGTCTCCTAACAAATATATCACAAACAAAAGAGGCAAAAATCCCGAAATATTGCTTCCATTAATAAAATCTATAATAAAAGATTAACAGTTCGACTTATTATGTACCATACAAAAAAGTGAGTAACTAAACTCATACCGAAGTAGAATCTATTACTTAGTATTAATCACAATTTTTTTATCTTTTCTTTCACTATTCATTTGGGCGAAAGAAATATATAATGTGATGCATCCTCCCGTGCAAATGAAATTATTCCCTGGCGTTCGGATGTGGTAATAGTCACATTCTCCAATTCTTTTTTCCAATTCCAATTTGACTATAAAATCTTTAATAGGCAGTTTAATCGTTACATGTATTATTCACCGCATGATAACAAAAAAAGAGAACAAACGAACTCTTCAATATACTTATCAAGCATAGAATCACCTGAAAGAAGGAACTTACCCGTCAAGAATGCAATCATCAATGTAGAAATTTCAGAAGAAGCTTTCTAGATTCGGGGGCCACTTCGAAATTTTGTTGACGAAGATATTATAGTTAAGTTGAAATTGAAAAAATGCGTAAAAGGATGCGATAACTATAAATAGGAACTCCGAGAATTGGCGTTACTTTCACGGAAAATATCACACTAAATACTTCAATTGGCTTAAATAAATAAGCGGAAGAAGAAATAATTTTTTTATAGTCGATTCTAAACATAATAGAATTTATCCAAGTATGCCATTTTTTGGGAAACGTGGTTCAAAAATTGATTGGAAAAGCGGTGACTCACAAGATAAGCAAATAAACCTAGCGCCACCAACAACTAACACAATAGAATTTAAAGGAAAAATTAATTGCGGATCACATTAAGAGACAGTAATCCTTTTATTTCATATTTTCTTTGCAACCAGCATAAGAAGATAAAGAAACATTTATCTCATAACCAGAATAGCAGCTATTAAATAGATTCAAAGAAAATGCTGCTCCTCCCGTATCTAATTATAATAAGCAGTGCTTTGGCCTCCGACTCAAACATCATCTCCGTACACGGTTTTGTAAACTGTCTTCATTGGTTTGTCAATGAAAAGTACGATTATGGAATAAATAAATATGGCGAGTTAGTTATATCACCAGTAAACAGAACGATTGTAGAGTCAAAGGGAAGAGACGCACGCATAGTGGAATGTATTTTTGCATATAGTCAGGGAATGTCTGTAGCGATGGGCTGCAATTTTAGATATGAAGAGGGTATAGGATTAATACGACCACTAGATGAAATCACTGTCCAGGAAATAATGGATAACGTAAGCCCCTCTCCTATTCAACCAACTACTTTTGTTATGGGAGTTACAGATGTATCTTACTACGTATATCCTTTGAATAAAGACATGATCTAATACTATATATACTTACGTTATTTGGTATATGCTGTATATTTCTTCTATCATAAATAAAGATTTCAACATTGTACGTTAACTTTTGACATTTATAGAATTCTTCATAATCAGGGTAACCAGAAAATATCGTTAATATAAGGCGAAAAATCATACGACAGCAAATACAAAGCGAAGTTTACTCAGAGGTATTAGAACTACTTATGATGAATAAAACTGGCAATAATTTAATGAAGAAAGGATTTGTAGTTTTTGTAAGTTAAAAATCATAAGTAGGTAGAGCCAAGTCTTTATAATTAATTAAAAATTTGACAAAAAACTTTCAGCAAAATAAACTCAAAATAGTTAGAAAATTAGTTAAGTATATAAAATCTACAGGCAAATCTGATAAATAAAGTTACGATCAAAAAATATTTTAGGCACATAAAAAGTAAATTGAAAAATAAATTTAAACTAGATTTACATCATTAGTAATGAAATGAATAATATAAATTCTATTAAAGAATTATCCAACGTGTAATAATATAGCAAAACAAAAAAAAGATTATAGAAAAGAGAGAACTGTTAGAAAGGTTATTAATTGAAATTAGGATATATGAAAAATTTAATTCTTATCATGATGATGTAATTTTGTTAAACTTGAAGGACTTCTAAAGACTTGGGGAGAGTCTTGGCTTATTTTAATACTTGAAACATTTTCAATGTAGGAACCTTTGGAACTATTCTCGATATCATCAGATTCATGATCTGAGACTTTTCCTAAAGGGTCAGAATTTGATTCGTTATTTTCCTCAAAATCATTTTGATAACTATGATTCTGTTCATGAGACTGATCACTTCCGTTTCCTTGTTGATCCGGACCTTCATCTGATTGTTGTTGTTGCTGTTGCTCCTGTAATTGCTCCTGTTGCTCCAACTGCTTTTGTTGTATCTCCAATTGTTTTCTTTTATATTCTGGTCCAGCATGAATCCATTTTTTCATATATGTTGTCAGTAAACCAGCAGCTAAGACTTGAATAGCTTGATATAAAACACAAGGAACCAATAATTCACCAAGATGAGGATTATCATGGCCATATTGAGAAGAAATTAAAGTGACACCTAAAGCAGCAGTTTTAGCACCGCCACATAATAAAACAGAAACTGTATCTGCTCTATTATAGTAGAAAGGCCTTAATAATTTGTAGAAAAAGACGTAAAATCTTGTGGAGTTTTCATCTGGTTCTTTTTCGACAAGTTTTAATAATAGGGTTGGCCTTGACATCATATAACAAATCACTGTAAACAAAATGTAAATTCCAAAATTAAAGAAGCAAACAAAAATGATGGCTTCATGTGAAACGGAAGTGAAAGCTTTTTGATAAAATGCAGTTGAAAATGAATGGAACATAATCAACAACAACATGAATGAACCGACTTTATTAAATCTAAATGTGACTAAAAACCATTTTGTTTGAGCTGGGAGAACATTTTGAATAACTTGACCCACAAACAATGGGACGAAAACTGAAATACCAATTTGTTTCATAACATTCTGATACACTACACGAATTGAGTTACCATTTGCAGGGTTACCAAAACTCCATTCACCAGTTGCGTACATTTGAACTAAAGCAGGCGTAATAAAAGCACCGGCCAAATTGCCCAAGAAAACCTCACAAAGTGTTAAAAGAACGTTACCGTCAGCTTTCCTGGTCATAACAACGTTTGAACTAACAGTCGTTGGACAACAGCCAGTAACAATTAAACCCATCAACATCCAATTCGACATTTTTGGGTTATTAGCCGCCTTAACAGCACAAGCAAATCCATAGATTATTGACGAGGTAATTAAAAATTGTAAAATGAAAACAGTTAGATGGGCTCTCCAATGTAACATGTTTTTCAGAAGTTCACTAGTTTTCATTGATAAACCTGAGCCCAAAAAAATCACAATAACTGCACCATAACCAATCGAAAACTGTCCTCTAATTAGACCACCTGCTCTAGCAAAATTTGGAGCAAATCTGGCGATAACAATGAAAATTGCTAGGAATATATAAAACCAGTAACCTAACCAGATTGTTCTCCAAAGGAAATTATAAAATTTAAACTTTTTCGGTGATGTTTCTTTCAAAGCATCTATTCGCTTTTCAATAGATAAGGAAGGTATATGAAATCCCATTTATTTTTTCTATACTGATATGCAAGTACAAGTTAAAATCTGTCTACCTTGATGTAATGTAATGGGATAAATAAGAAGAAATTCTAGGATCGGGAATATATATAGGTATAAATCAATTAATGGTCGAAAAATACTTCAGATGATTCATTTTAGTTTCTCCACAGGCAGGAATATCTTGTGGATGCTTGGATTGTAAATTTCAGTCAGACTTTGTGAGAAAAACCTAGGAGAGTCACGGGTGTAAGGGAGAAATTTTCGGAGTACAGTAAAACTGTGGCTGGTGTGGCTGCAGCTGACACAATTTGTCGTGACGGAGAGAAATGGCTACCTTGGTTTATTGGTGTATTGTATGATATATATATATATAGAGATAGAAGTTGCTTGTTGTGATTAATGTGTTCTCAGGATGTCCTTGATGAAAAGTGTTTACAGTGTAAAGGGAATTTCTATTTACGTACACTTGATTTTGTTTAAAAATTATTAGTATAAATAACTATTTGCAGATCGAGCGTCTGATTCAAATATGAATGCTGATCAGCATAAGGAGAAGAGTTGTCCATAGAATTTTATATTGAATACTAAGTAAATAAAGTAAAACAAAAAATTATAATGATAATTAAGTGACAATTATTTCTACTATCTTTTTTTAAAAATGTTTAAAGCTGATCTACTTTACTTTACCAATCGGATTATACTTACCGATTAGATAATAAATATGACCATACAAGTAAAAGTTTTCAAAAATTATTAATGTGTAATTGGCCCTAGATATGACCCTTGCCAATTCTACTATCTTAGTTTGTAAAAGTTTATTAATTGCATTAATTTAAATGTTGGCTACTTTTTTTTGTTATTGATCTTGATATGCTTATCTATCCGACACAAGATTTTGAAACTTTATTTGAGATTTTTTATAATGATCCTTGTTTACTATGCAGGTTCAATACCACTAATGTTAGGATAAATCCGGCACATTATGGATGTTATTATTATAAACTAAATTATTGTTTGTTCTACGATAAGCTAAGCAAGTAGACTGTGCTTAGCTTGATATATGCCTCATTACGGCCTTCATCTGATGGTAAACTTCAAAATTTTCCTATCAGCATTAGTAGGTAGTCAACTCTAACCGAAAATTAAAATAAGATCAGATACTAAGCTTAATTACTTGATTTCTTAAAAGATATATTGAAGAAAGTGAAGAAAAAAATGGTAACCCAAAAGTGAAAATAAGGTAAATAAAGTAAAAAAAAATGGACGTATAAAATATAAAGGAAAGTAAAGTAAGAAGTAAATTAAAAAAAGTTATGTACAAACGTGTAACGGAACTGAAATTATTTACTAACCGATCTAGCAAGTGATTGAAGCTCTGTTTTTTCAAGGTCAGCAGCTTTATCCTGTCTAGCAGATTCTCTTTCCCTTTCTTCAGCTTCAATAATCTTATCCAAATTCCAGTATTGGATCAAAAATGCAAAAGCGAAAAATCCACCAGCTGCAGCTAATGCAACGAATGGCCAAATCAAATATGGATCAATCAATGCAGCTGAAACAGCTTCAGAGATTGCTGATGAAAACGAATTATTCAATAAAAATAAAGCCATAACTAAACCCTTTGAATTATCTGGAGCTCTTGTATAAGCCATCTCATAAGCTGTGGTATAACAGAAACATTCACCAATGGCAGCTAGCGCATACACAATAATTTCATACCATGCAGTAACCGTGGACGGGTCTGCACAGTCTGTTGCATAATAACCGCAAGGTGAAGTTTGATAAACTCTCCATTGTAAAATCGCACCAACCATGGAAGAGAATGCACCAAACATAAAACCAACAAAACATTTATAAGTTTGTTTGAAATTGATGTGATACTTTTTAAATAATGGATAAACAATATAATCTAATATTGGTAATAGGGCAACAATTGTAATTTGATTAAAGTTATTGAACAAATCATTTGGAACGTTTTTCGTAATCATTGCACCAGCTTGAGCATTCAATGTTGAACCTAATCCACTATCATTCAAATTGAAAAAAATCCAATACAAGAACATAAAACATTGAGTAAACGTTGATTTATAATCTCTAACTTCTTGATCTGAGAAAGGAATTGGAGTTTGCTTTTTCTCATTTAAGTAAATTTGACCCCTACCTTCCATATTTGATGGTAATGCATAAGCCCAAAACTCTTTCTTCCATAATCTTTTGATGAAATTTCCTTTGAAACAAACTGATAAAACTTTTGAAACTTTTGTCAAAATTGAACCCTTTGGTTCTTCTTTCTCAAGGTGTGGACCAATCAATAACATTGCGATAATAACAATACAATACATCAAACATGGGCATAAGAAGGCTAACCAGTATCCAATATCTCTTGCAGCGTATGAAGTAGCAATTTGTAAAAATGCACCAATATTAATTGACCAGTAAAAAACTAAAGTTAAAGTTTCCATTGAAGCATCTCTATCAACGTAGACAACTTCACCACTTGGCAACCTTTTTAAAACATTTGATCTATAGGGAAATTGATCTAATAATAACGGTAATAAATTTGGTTTAATCATACCTGTACAGATTGCCAATAAAACAATCGCAATAATGGTTGGAGCCAAAGCCGATTCACCCTTAGCAATAACTGGTGGTAACGCAGCAATAATAAATAAAATATGAGAAATGATACCGATCCAAACACCAATCATGATTGTTTTAAATCTACCTAACTTTGCATCGGCAATATAACCACCAGCTAGAGGCATAACATAGGCCAGAAATTGTAGTAATGTGACTAGAGCGTTGGCATCTCTCAAACCCATGCCCAAAGCACCTGCACTATCGTTTTCGTGATAGGTTCTACCTGTGGTCGAACCGTCTGGTAATGGTCTCATGATGAAATTAGTCAAAATACCCTGAGTACCATAATATGAACCTCTTTCAGCAAATTCAACAATCAAAATCAACATACAGACCATATTAGGTCTAGCCTTAACTTTTCTGTACTTTAATTTATCTTCAGGGGTTGCGATTGGTAGACCGTGGGGATTAAATTCATCGGCATAATCTGGTATATATTCATGGTCAATAAATTCTTGCTGATCAGATTCCGTCACCATTCCAAAATCCGATGGAGAATCAACTTCAGTGACAATAACATCATTCTTGTCATCAGATAGTTTTGAGTCTGATGACTTGCTAAAAAACTTCATTTTGATTTATTTGTATTCTATAATGTGAGACAACTAAAGAATAGAAAATACAAAAATTAAAAAAAGTCAAACCAGGAATTAAACAGGAAAAAGGGTTCATCTTTATAGTCAAACAAATCAAACAAAATAACTTGACGTTGATGCAGTAAGATGTGAAGATCATGATTTAATAGATACCATATTGTGGAGATCAAAATATCAATTTTGAATTTCAAATCCAAATTGTGGATAACAGAATTTACGGCTAAAACCAAGCGTGATAACCATATCAGCAGCTAGATAAAAATGATTTCTCCAAGCACTAAAACAAATCCACGGTGGATCCATCCATGCCTTACTGTACGGCCTTTCTCTGAATGAGGAATTTTCTGGCTGCTGGAGGGAAAAATTGCCGTGCCGCGATATGGAGCAAAAAATCTTATCCGTCTGAACAAGAGGTGGTGGTGGATTGGCATATTGCTAGCTATAGATGAAACTGATAGTAGCTGAAGATATAATCAATAGGTGTTGGAGCCATCAACTCCTTTAAGTCGAACCCTGCTTTTGCCATCTCATCAATGTATCCTTGCAGTAGATACATCTCGGATAACCCAATCCAAGTAAATCCTATCGTCATTAACAACCATTTGGGCAACTTAATTCCGATGGTTTTCTGATAAAATTTAATAGCTACCGTTTCAATTATAATCAAAACAAATTGAAAAGGGAAAAAAATAAAAGAGTAAAAACATCTGTTGATGACTTTATTGTCGAATTTTCGAATAAATTGTGGGACATTAATATTGTATTGAACATTGTTGAGCCACTGCAAGTTCAAAGTTCCAGTTGCATGGAAAATGCCGGTAAATATGAACACAAATAAAAACATCAGATACTTTCTCCACAATTGTAAACCGTACCTTGGCTTGGTATTCAAATGTTGACACTTATAGTCACAACCGGTTAGAAATTTCGATTGTGGCACTGAAAATTGATACATTAGTTTATGCCAAAAATTTCCCCAAAGTGATTTGACAGTATACTGGTTATTGAATGATCCAAACAATGCCGGAAAGTCGTCGATTTTAGAACATTTGAAAACGAACACGTAAAAAAAAATTGTTATGTTGTACAGTACATTAATCCCGAAATAAACACAGTAACTCGATCCAAACGATAGTAAAAGCTGCTTTGGAATTGACAATTTGGAATTTTTATGAAACAAAATTAAATCTTGTTCGTGTCCAACTCCCCAACCTCCTGTTTTAATGTACTCTGTTGACATATAAAAATGGTAAAAAATGTCATAGATGGTATATTTGATTAATAATTCGTAGATTAAAAAGTTTTTAAACCAATTTTTCGAATTGAGTAATTGATTATGATCCTCTATTCCCCAGTTCCAACCGTTTCCAGTGATTGTGAATAGAGTTGATCTGCTTATTGACCATTTGAATTTTTTCCAAGTGAAAGGTTGTAATTTCTGCACATCTTCCAATTTCTCTTCGTTTGGCCTGTAATCAGTAAATTCTGGGTACTCAACAAGGAAAAATAGGTTGTAGGTATAAAAAAATAGGTTAAATAGAGCTCCTTGCAAAACCAACGCAATGCTAACATCGTTCCTGGTTTTATCAATAGGATAAAAAAACTCTGCCTTTATCAAGATACAAAATAATATTATAACAGAAATATATTTTCTGTATGGTTTGGGTGGTATACATGTTAATAATACTGGAATTGTCAAACTCCACAATAGATAATACGGCCAAGGTAATAAAAGTAAGCTTTTCAAATTCATTGTCTACGATAAGAGTAACCTTTTGTGTTGAAAGGTGAACAATTACAGGCGGGAAATATAAAATCTTGGAAAAAAATTCGGAGTCGCGGCGAACGCGTTTTATATATTAAAGATTCTATTTTTTTTTCTATGGAGCCCAGCTAACTATCGAACCTAGTGACAATATCCACGATTTGCCAATTGAGTACGTTGTCTAAGCCTCTGACGCTATTTAGAATTTAAACAGTTGATGCCATCTAAAATGCCCAAGCTGCATGCTAGTGTTTTCAGTTTGTAATATATAGAAAGTATCCGATTAACAAATACCGGATAGATTTAAGTTCATAGAGTTTGTAATTGCCACCAAGAGATAGGAATGGTTTTTTATGTTTTTTGTGGAGCAGTGATTATTTTTTGTTAATGTGTGCTGTTGGACAGACCTATAGCTTTGTTTTTTCAAAACTGATATCCAATTCTTCTTAGTACCACATAGCCAAGGAAAAGATGGTTATAGTTGAACGATTCTAGAGAGTTTATGTTGGTTCTTCTGAGCCTGAGCTTCTGATGATGATCTTTAAGGCGATTTAGTTTCTATGGTTGCTTGTCTTTTTTTCATGCTTCTGTGTTTACCCTGGCATTTTACAGGCAGCAGGTTGCAACCACTGCCTACGATAATATCACTAATGTAAAACCAAGATGGCCTGGAGTAACGGAAGCCATCATTTAAGAGCACAGTGTTTCATCCAATTCATCTATTTTCCATTTACCTTTCGTTCATTTTTAATTTGGCATTGTAGGTGGACACACCACCATCCGTAGCTAATATGCAACAAAAATGTGATTTTATGAACTTTGCAGATGAAATGTGTACCATACACCATAATGATGTTGTTGGAACGTAGACATTCAATTTAGTGGAACCCCTTTATTAAGGTGATAATTTGAATATTTGAGCTTTGGAGAGGAGACGTTGTTTGGAACCACGGGATTCTTTCTGACGCTCGTGTGAACCAGTCACATACGATGGCAAGTGGTGTTTGAATTGCATTACATACGAAGCAAGCTTTGAAGCTGTTACTGCTGTTATTCAGTTGATTCGTTTACAATTATCATGCACAGGGCGTAGACAATACTCTATAGACAATAGGCAGCATATATGCCGGTTAAGCACCATATACATTGTACACTTTACTCCGTCCCTGCTTCATTTATTTACTCCTATTCATATTCTATTCATAATCTCACTCCCACTCCCATTCCCCTTCCCTTCCCTTCCCTTACCAACTTCTCTTCTACTCCCTCCCTCCCTCTCCATATATCTTGTCACATGACAATGAGTGATACAAGGCAATATACAGTGGTGGCTCTGAGTAACAACACCAACCTGTGCTCGTCTACAGGTCCGGCTTCGTTCCCCAAGAAAATTAATTGCAGCCTCGTAGTGGAACGGCGCGCTGTGCATTTTGAGTTGGCTCTTAACGCAGTCGAATTGCCGTTTCTTCGCGGGGCCCCAGTGCTTTTATCTGCTTCCTCGTCCTCGTATCTTTGTATGTTATGTCTTGTATTGTACTGTACTGTATTGTATACCATACACTTTTATCATACATTATATACCATATATCGTGTATCATGTACTTGGAAAATCCCTCAGATTATCAGCTCCTTGTTTATAAACCATCGCTTATCTCGCTTTACCCTTAATCTGGGGCCATGGAAAACGATGAATCCTGTGAAATACTGCTACACAAACGACAAAAACAAGCCGTCAACTCCGGCAGGTCGGGGTTCCTGAAACTTCATCAGTTTTGACACTTGCCATCTAATTGTTCCACACTTGTGTATCCATACACATATACTAATACTACCACCACCACCACCACCACTCTTGGGTAAAGCCTGTTAGGCATCGGGCTTCAACTGAAAGAAAAACCAAAACTGATAACAAGCGAATCACGGCAGTGAAGATTTTTTTTTTTTTTTCAAATACGTTGATTTTTCAGTATTGTTTTGCTATGTGTGTCTCCAGCATATCCGTTTTCGATTTCACGTTACTTCTGTTTTATTTGACAGATTTGACGTATTCCATGGCTAATCAAGATGGAAAAACGTAATGCAGAAAAAATATTCCTGTAGAACCACAGTTTTATCGTTGGTTTTTGCCAATTTTGATAACTCGATCCGTATTTATTCTTCCACTTCCCCACTATTCAGATTCTCCTTTTCAAAATGTTTACTTTATTTGGCTTCTTTTATTTACTTTACTTCATTTACCTACTTTACTTCCTTCATTTACTAAATTCTCATTTTAAAACGCTTCCTTGCACTCTCTCTCACTACTAAAATGAAATTAGATGTTTTCAAAAACCGGAAAGATCGTGATGATCAGGACGTTACAAAAGGTGATGTGATCTTAACAAAAATTGACTCGCAATTGGACTCTTCTTTTGATAACATCAACAACGACAAAAGAACCATCCAGCCTAGTAATGACATGCATAACGGTACTGATGCTATGGATGACGTTGATGATGCTTTCGATTATGACGATGAATTGTTTAGTAACCACGAGTTTATCCCTGATTACGCAGATGAATTCAATCCACATGGTCTACCCATCGCAAACCATGAAGATAAATTCAACTATAAAAATATTAAAGCCAGACCGAACCTAGTCTGTATGTTGATTTTGATCGTTGAGTTTGCTGAAAGAGGTTCATATTATGGTACTCAGGGTATTTTGACTAATTTCATCATGAGACCATTACCAGACGGTTCGACCACAGGTAGAACCTATCACGAAAACGATAGTGCAGGTGCTTTGGGCATGGGTTTGAGAGATGCCAACGCTCTAGTCACATTACTACAATTTCTGGCCTATGTTATGCCTCTAGCTGGTGGTTATCTTGCCGATGCAAAGTTAGGTAGATTTAAAGCAATCATGATTGGTGTTTGGGTCGGTATCATTTCTCATATTTTATTCATTATTGCTGCGTTACCACCAGTTATTGCTAAAGGTGAAACAGCTTTGGCTCCAACCATTATTGCAATTATTTTATTGGCATTTTGTACAGGTATGATTAAACCAAATTTATTACCGTTATTATTAGATCAATTCCCCTATAGAGCAAATGTCTTGAAAAGGTTACCAAGTGGTGAAGTTGTTTATATCGATAGAGATGGCTCTATCGAAACTTTAACTTTAGTTTTTTACTGGTCAATTAATATTGGTGCATTTTTACAAATTGCAACTTCATACGCTGCAAGAGATATTGGATACTGGTTAGCCTTCTTATGTCCCGGTATCATGTATTGTATCGTTGTCATTGTGATGCTGATTATAGGTCCCAAACTTAAAAAGGAAACTCCACAAGGTTCAATCATCGGTAGAGCAGCTAGAGTTTTATCTGTTTGTTTCAAGGGAAATTTCATCAAAAGATTATGGAATAAGGAATTTTGGTCCTACGCTTATCCATCACATATGGAAGCAAGAGGTCAGATTTATTTAAGTGAAAAGAAACAGACTCCAATTTATTGGACAGATCAAGAAGTTAGAGATTATAAATCAACTTTCACTCAATGTATTATGTTCTTATATTGGGTTGCATTTAATTTAAACGATACAGGATTGGGTTCAACACTGAATGCTCAAGCTGGTGCAATGATTACGAAAAACGTTCCAAATGATTTGTTCAATAACTTTAATCAAATTACCATTGTTGCCCTATTACCATTATTAGATTACATCGTTTATCCATTATTTAAAAAGTATCACATCAATTTCAATCAAACTTACAAATGTTTTGTTGGTTTTATGTTTGGTGCATTTTCATCCATGGTTGGAGCAATCTTACAATGGAGAGTTTATCAAACTTCACCTTGTGGTTATTATGCAACAGACTGTGCAGACCCGTCCACGGTTACTGCATGGTATGAAATTATTGTGTATGCATTAGCTGCCGCTGGTGAATGTTTTTGTTATACCACAGCATATGAGCTGGCTTATACTAGGGCTCCAGATAATGCCAAGGGTTTAGTCATGGCTTTATTCTTGTTAACAAATTCATTTTCGTCGGCAATCTCTGAAGCTGTTTCAGCTGCGTTAATTGACCCACATCTAATTTGGCCATTTGTTGGTTTAGCTGCTGCTGGTGCATTCTTTGCATTTGCATTTTTAATCCAATATTGGAATTTGGATAAGGTTCTGGAGGAAGAAGAAAGAGATAGAGAAGCTGCTAGACAGGAGAAAAGAGAGATTGAAGAAGATAAAGAAGAATTACATGATGAACTTCAATCTTACGCTAGATCATTATAATCATTATTACATTACATTTATTGCTGTTTTTAGTAAAACAGCAAATCCTGTTATTTATATCACTATAGTTTATTCTATTCTGCTGTATCATTTTAATATTACACTTTATGCATTTGTTTTTAGAGAAATTTAGATTTATATATTATTTTGTTATTGTAGTTCTGATAGTTCCTATAAAAAATTGTCCCAGATTTAAAAATCAGACCCGGACAGCCCATTTTTTAGCGATGTGTTTTGCTTTCCCCATTTTTTTTAAAATTAACGAATAAACTATTGTTACGCATGTTTTTTTTCTACTTTTCGATAAATAATCATACGAATACTCAATTGACTTATAATGTCGTCATTAATTATATTTAAACAACTTTTAAAAGATGATTATAATAAAATCATCAACTCAAATTTTGAAGAAAGAAAGAGTTTACTAATTTCAAGCTCTGCACCATTACTTGAATCGATTTATATCAAACTAAATGAATTAAATGGTGAGAATATTTCTTTTGACGAAGAATTACTACCTTTGATTTCATATTTCTTATTGTATTTAGCTTACGATGAAACAACATCAATTTCATTAATGATTTTCAGCAACATTAAACAGTTTTTTAATGAATTACCCGCTGTTATAGTTGAAAAGTTCGACGATTTTGTTAAAATTGCAGACTCTAAAGCCGATAAATATAATATAATCAAAATTTTAAGTGAATTATTTCCAATTGAACTACTAATCTCATCGGAAATTTTTAATAAAAATGAAGCGTTTATAAAACTATTAACAAATGAAATCACATTATTAACCAATAATTTAAGCAATTTAAGTGTAGAAAATTCCAGTAATTTAAAGAAAATTTTGAATTTATTTTCTAGCTCATGTATTGATGAAAACTCAAGATCGGTTGTTGCAAAATTATATATTAATTATTTGATTAAAATCATGAATTCAAATTCAAATGCTGAAATTAAATGTATTACATCTACAATTATAATCAAAATTTGGAAAATCGTCAGCACTGAAATTATAAACTCAAATTCTGGAATATTCTCATTAAAGCATTTATCAAACATTTTAGTTGCTGGCTTAGATGAGAAATTTGAATCTGCTTTAGAAGGCTTAACCTTTTTATCTTTGAACATTGAAATTAAGCAGGCATTAAGGAAAAATTACACTTTTATCGATACTTTGTTGTCATTATTTGACTCAAAGGATACAATTTATGGTATTCTAGTTATTATTGACAATTTATCAATCTGTAATCAAATTTCTAAAAGGGAAAGAGAGTCGATTAATAATCTAAAAAGCTCGAATAGCTTGAATGATATCAACATAAGTAATAACAAAAAAATTAGTAAATCAAGGGATGATAATGATGAAGAAATCTTTGAGTTTATAAATAAATTATTAAAGAAAAAAATTATTTCTGAAAAATTAAGTCATTTATTCATGAAAAATCCTAATTCCAAGGGTATTTTTATTGAAACTTTAAAAATCATTTACAATTTTTCATTTTTCAATGATACCGATAGTGGTAACACGGAAGGTAAAGAACAGCTTGTTGAACAAGGTGCTATCAACATTTTACTAACTTATTTGGTTAATGATTCAAATGATTTTAAATATAATTCGGAAACATTTATTACTTTTAATGATAATAATGAAAATTTAGTTACATCAAATTCTGAAATTCGTTTGATTGCAATTAATGCACTATCAAAAATTTTAATGAGAAATAATCCAATGCTAATTTTTAAAAAAGAATCCGATGTCATTACACCAATTCCATTCTTGCTTGAAGAAATTGTTCAATACGATATTGACTACAATTCAATAAGTGAAAAATTCACTCCTTTAAGTTCAATTGAATCAACAGAGTCGATCATTGACCCTGAATATGTTTTTAATTGTTTGACAGCGCTAACTAATTTAGCATCCGTTCAAGATCTACAGGCGAAAGATTTAACAGTAAAATTAGCATGGAGTTCAATTTTCAATTTATGCTTTAGTGGAAATTTATTGATACAAAAGGCATCATTGGAATTAATGGGTAATTTAATTTATTCGCCTTTATGTATTTCGAAATTTTTCGAATGGCAAACAGAAACTGATGAGAATTATAAAAACTTTAAAAAAATGATTACTTTAACTTCATTAGATAATTTTGAATCGAAGATTGCTGTTTTAAATTTATTTGCAAGTGCAAGTCAATATAACTTGATAAGTGGAATTTTAACAACCTCAACTTTCTTCAAGGAAACAATTATAAAAGTTTTAGTCCGAAATGATGACTCAAATGAAATTTCTTTAAGATGCCTTGCAATTATTGATTGTATGTTACAATTTAAACAGAGAATTCCTGAATTTGTGAAAGCTAAAGAATTTTTAAGTAAATTTACTCATAATGATGATCCAGAATTAACAGAAATTGCTAAAAATATTATGCTAAATATCTAATTAGATATTTTTATTCTGTATAAACGTAGTCTTAAGTTATTCTATATAACGATAGTTTTTTTCGGATTGTTGCCAATAACTAATACAAATACCATTGTTTTTTTTTTTTAATATTACCTCCAATCTCTATATGTAAAAATAGCCAAATTTGATAGTAAGACTCGTTTCGTAATAATGCTGACGTTTCTCTTGAAAAAAAAAAAAAAAAAAAATCTCTACCAATATACTTATCTGAAAAATATGATTAGTAATTGAAATCACGATGACCCGGCAGCATTGCTATGTTTTAATTGCTCTCACCAATATATAAATATTTCCTGATTTCTTCTTTTAATTTTATGGTCAATAGTATCTAGTGGTTTTTCATTATTAATACTTAAAGTAAGAAAAGGAATGTCTGTTCCTACTGATAAAAGCTTAGAAACATTAAAAGTGGCCGTTATTGGTGGTACCGGTGGGTTAGGCCGTGCAATTAGCAAATTACTGGCATCCAGAGGTGCAAAAGTTACAGTTTTAGGTAGATCATTTAGAGACGAAGGTGTTGAGAATATTGATTTTATTAAAATTGACTTGACTTTAATCAGAGATGTAAAAGAGTTGATTGATACAAATAAATTTGACGCTTTTAAGTACCATATTATTGTTTTCACTAATGGTATATTTGCAGCACCAACAAGAGAAGAAACCTCTGAAGGTCTTGAAAAAGATACTGCAGTTAGTTATCTAAGTAGATTGGAACTTCTGAAAGGTATAATTCCAAACCTTGGGTGTGCAGCATTGCCAAATTTTCCAGGTATAAAATTTCCAAGAATCTTTATCATGGGTTATCCGGGCTCAGGTGAATTGGGCTCAATTGGTGATATAAATCAAGATGGAAGCTACGCTCCGATTAAAGCACATATGACGACTGTTGCGGGCAATGAAGCGTTAGTCACACATTTTTCAGGTAATGGTATCTATCATATTTACGGATTAAATCCAGGTTTGATTAGAACCAATATTAGAGATAACTATTTAGGACAAAATAGTTGGAAATCTAAAATTGTCGAAACTCTTATTGGTTGGTTTAACCAAACTCCAGAAGATTATGCCGAAGTTATTACTCCTTTGTTAACATCAAAGGAAATTGAACATATAGATGGTGCATTTTTCAATAATAAAGGTAAGGAAATTCCTAAATCAAAAGATTTTGATAAAGCTTACGCAGATAGATTTATAGAAGCATCAAATCAACTATTGGAAAGTAAAGGGTTGTCATAACGAATTTGGAGATTAATGGTGAAGATTATAATATTGAAAAAATGAAAAAGATGAAAACTGCAAAAAAAAAGAAAATGGTTACGAGAATTTTCTATAGTGTTTTAATGATTTGAATTTTATAGCTTAAGAAAAATATGCTTGTTGATAAATGATAATTAGACTAAGAATTTTTTTATAAAAGATTCAGTCTGTGGATTAGTGTATTTTCTCAATTTGGTTTCTTTGGAATCAGCTGTAGGTACAAATGAATCCGGAGGTATGCTAAACAAGTTATTAAAGTTTTTATCATCCAACAAATTATATTGCTTTAAAAAAGTTTCAATTTCTGAATTAAATTCTCCAACTAATTCGTCACTTGGTTTGGCAATCTCATTGAAGTTTAACCGATTCAATTGCTTTTTATGTTGTTCAACAACTTTCATAATCGAAATATATTCCTCATCATAGTAAAGTGGATTTTCATTATTTAATGCTGATTTATGGTCCTTGTCTGTTAATGGAATATCTAGGATTTCTAAATATTGTCTTCTTGGTAAACATTTATCAAGCGCTATGAATTTAGTAGGTTCATGATTTACTAATTGAACACTTTCACTCTTCTCTTTCTTATGTACTATCTCTTCATCCAAATTTAAATCAATTTCATTACTATTCTTTATTTTATTATCATCAAAAATATCCAATTTAATTTCATCTGTATTTTCACTCTTTTGATCACTTAAATTATTCTCGAAGTCATCTAAATCAATATTAATTTCATCTGTATTTTCACTCTTTTGATCACTTAAATTATTCTCGAAGTCATCTAAATCAATATTAATTTCATCTTTATTCAATTTGGGTATCTTTTTTTGTTCAATATTATCTATACTATTAGCTCTTTTTTTGGTTCCATCTCCATTTTGATTTCCATTTTCCCAATTAACAGATGCGGTAAATTTAACATGTAAATGTGCACTAAACCAATAATTTGGTTTCAAGTTAATTAATAAATTCATATTTAATGGTGATCCTAATGCATGTCGCTTGATATCTTCTTTGAAAAATGGTTTATATTTCAATAACTTCTGTTTGTTTCCATAATTATAAATACCCTCTGGCCAATCATGTGATAAAAAAATCATTTTATTACATTCTTTCAATAGTCTTAATTTTAGGTAATCATCTTTTCTATAATGATAAACTGATCTTAATGATCTATTATCAAATGGTAATCTATACTCTTGCCTTGACTTTAAGAAATCATTAGATTTGTAAATACCAGACCAACCGCCTATTCTTAAACCTTTATACCAAATAACTGATGATCTACCAAGGTAAAAGATGTTCTGAGCAACAAATCCTCCAAATTTTAATTCTTCAAGGTAATTTGACGCTTCATGATTACCACCAATAAAAATTGTAAAAATAGGTGCTTTTTTTTTACCACTATAGTAATCTTGAAAATCACCAATTTTTTTAAACTTATCAGGAACACTCATACATGATAAGTCGGCTTGGTTCCTAATACTTTGAAAATCACCACATATAATTAAAAGTTCAACATTTTTACTCAATAATGATCCATAGATTTGATTGAGGCACCCATGGCAACATCCTTCAATTGCAACTTTCATGATTCAATAAAATTTCTTATCTGGTAAATTATCTGGGGTTACACATGAAAATTGATAAATTAAGTTAGAGAGAATCAAGAAAAAAATTATTAGCGAATTTCATTAAAAAAATTTTCAGAAGAAAATTTTTTTCACTTCTTTAACATTTTATTTTATTTGATTTTAGTTTAGATAAGTTTTTCTTCGGTTAGATATTGTAAAAATGGGTGTTAAACAAAAAGGTACAAAAAGACCAGCTGAAAATAAGGTTGATAAGTTTTCTAAGAAATCAAAACTATCGAAAAAGGTTGAACAACCAGAACCAGAACCAGAACCAGAATCTGAATCTGAATCTGAAGCTTCTGAAGCATCCGAAGCATCTGAAGAATCAGATGTTGAGCCTAAACTAGCTTTAGCATCAGACAATGAACCTGAGTCTGAAGATGAAGATGATTTGGATTCAATTGACGAAGATAAATTAGATAATGAACAAGAACTCGAAGAAAAAGATGAAAAATATGAAAAGATGTCTGAAGAATTTTATAAAAAATACGAGAACCCATCAGAAGCAACTTCGCAACCTGCTAAACAATCATCAAAAGAACAACATGAAGGACAAAAAAAATTGTTGAAAGAAAGAAAGACTAAAAGAAAATCAGGTATTGAAGTTGAAACAATTAAGAAACTTTGGGAAAAATTAAGAGTTAAAAATCCACCTTTACCAAAAGAAGTTAGGGATAAATTATCCAACGAAATCTGGGGACTCTGTGAAGGTGTTTTAGGTGATCTAGTTTTAAAGCATGATGCATCAAGAGCAGTTCAAACATTAGTTAAGTACTCAACAAAGGAAAGAAGAGATGACATCTGTAAAGAATTAAGACCATATTATTATAAATTAGCAACATCAGCATATGGTAAATATTTATTAATTAAGTTGTTACATTATGGATCGAAAGAAAGTAGAGCTATTATTATCAAGGAACTACACGGTAAATTAAGAAAATTAATGAGACATAGAGAAGGTGCATACGTTGTTGAAGATATGTTTGTTTTATATTCAACATCAAAACAAAGACATCAAATGATTAGAGAATTTTGGGGTTCACAATATGCATATTTCATTGATGAAAATGATGAAAAATCGGTTGTTGAAGTCTGTAATGAATCAGCCGAAAAGAGAAGATTAATTGCAAGTAATTTATTTGGTACAATTAAAGCATCAGTTGAAAAAGGTTCAACGGGTTTTCAAATTCTACATGCTGCGATGAAAGAGTATATCCAAATATTTGAAGGTAAAGAAGTCAGAGATTTTATTGAATTATTACAAGATCAAGTTGCAGAATTAGTTCATACACCTGAAGGTTGTGAAGTTGCATGTACTTTATTAGCAAAAGCATCTGCAAAGGAAAGAAAGAGTTTGTTAAAAAGTTTAAAAACACATGCTGAAGCACTAGCAACAAATGAGCATGGTCAGACAGTTTTACAAGTTGTTTTCATGACAGTTGATGATACGAATTTAGTTCAAAAAACATTTTTACCTGAATATACTGATAAAATGGTTGATTTATTGACAAACAAATTTTCAAGAAGACCATTTATTTATTTGTTAAATGGATTAGATAAGTCATATTTTTCACCAATACTTTTAAAAGAACTCGAAAAATTTAAAGAGTTATCGAAAGAAACCTCTAAAAAACCAGAAGAAGAAAGAAGAAAGCAAATTTTGAAATATTTCTTACCTGTTTTCTATGAAACATTTTTGAAAAATTCATATGAAATTTTGAACGAAAGTATGGGTGCTCAATTTATTCAAGAGTTAATTTACAATAATGAATTGCCAGAAGAAAGTACAGAATTAAGAGGCAAAGCAGTCAATAAGATTATTGATTGTGTTAGAGGTAATTTAGAAAATGAGGAACATATTATTCATAAACCTTTTACTCCAAGATTATTAAAATCTTTAATTCAAGGTGGTAAATGGAATAAAGAATTGAAAAAAATTGATGAAGTTGATGATATTGAACTTGGATTTGATTTTGCAATCAAATTTATTGAAGAAATTTTTGATAATGGTGCAGATGAAGATACCTTAGTTGCATGGATCAGTAATAAAGAAAGTTCGTTTGTTTTAGTCGGTTTAGTCGATTGTTTCAAACTTCATTCTAAGGAAGAAATTAGTAAAGATTTTTTGAAAACAATGAAAAAATATAACAAAACAATTAAAAAACAAGAAGAATCTAATAAGGGTGCTCATTTGTTATTAAAAGTTTTAAATTAGGGTATAAACAGTTTTTAATTTTTATTAATTTTCTAATCTATATTAATCTGTAGTAATTTATAGTAATTTATAGTAATTCATATTGAAATTCATCAAAATTCATTAATCAAATGGATGCAAGTAAACTAATGGTTTTATTTCATCCGTGCACCAGTGTGGTATTCACGAAATTTTGAATATGTTTTTGGGGGGCAAAACAATTTGATTTTTTGGTCTTCAATAAATTTGTAAATCTTATTTTATTTTTGTAACTTGATATTTAATATTTAAATTAATTTATAAAAGGAAACAATGGCATCAAAAGAAGATTGGGAAAAATATAAGAAACCCGTTGAAGAGGATGACGAAGACAAGAAAGAAACTGAAGTTAAACCATTGAGTGAAGATGATATTCAGGTTTTAAAGACTTATAGTGCAGCTCCATATAGTGATTCAATCAAAAGTATAGAAAAAGATTTAAAGGATTTAGAAGCTAAAATTAAAGAAAAGATTGGTATTGAAGAAAGTGATACAGGTTTATCAAGTCCGAACCTTTGGGATGTTGCAGCAGATAAAAAGAGAATGAATGATGAACAACCATTACAAGTTGCAAGATGTACTAAAATTATTAAATCCACAGATGGTAGTGAAACAAATGAAGAACCAGATGAGAAATCAAAATATGTTATAAATATCAAACAAATTGCAAAATTTGTTGTTGGCTTAGGTGAAAGAGTTTCACCAACTGATATTGAAGAAGGTATGAGAGTTGGAGTCGATAGAACAAAATATGAAATTCAGTTACCATTACCACCAAGGATTGATCCAACAGTTACCATGATGACAGTTGAAGAAAAACCGGATGTCACTTATAGCGATGTTGGTGGATGTAAAGATCAAATTGAAAAATTAAGAGAAGTTGTTGAATTACCACTATTATCACCAGAAAGATTTGTTAAATTGGGTATTGATCCACCGAAGGGTATTCTATTATATGGACCACCAGGTACAGGTAAAACATTATGTGCAAGAGCTGTTGCAAATAGAACTGATGCAACTTTTATTAGAGTTATTGGATCAGAGTTGGTTCAAAAATATGTCGGTGAAGGAGCTAGAATGGTGAGAGAACTATTTGAAATGGCTAGAACTAAAAAAGCATGCATTATATTTTTTGATGAAATTGATGCCATTGGTGGTGCTAGATTTGATGATGGTGCAGGCGGTGATAATGAAGTTCAAAGAACGATGTTGGAATTAATTACACAATTGGATGGTTTTGATCCAAGAGGTAATATTAAAGTTATGTTTGCCACAAATAGACCAAACACATTAGATCCCGCATTATTAAGACCTGGTAGAATTGATAGAAAAGTTGAATTTTCATTACCTGATCTAGAAGGTAGAGCAAATATTTTTAGAATCCATTCAAAGGCAATGTCATGTGAAAGGGATATCAGATGGGAATTAATTTCAAGAATGTGCCCGAATGCAACAGGTGCAGAATTAAGATCTGTTTGTACTGAAGCAGGTATGTTTGCAATTAGAGCAAGAAGAAAGGTTGCAACTGAAAAAGATTTTTTGAATGCAGTTGAAAAAGTTATTAAAGGTAATATGAAATTTTCTTCAACTAGTAGATATATGCAATATAATTAATTTACTGATTTAATTAATATTTATAATTTTCCTTATTTAATAACAAATTTATTACTTCTACATAATGTGAAATTATTTATTCCCACCA
Organism: Kregervanrija pseudodelftensis; assembly: GCA_030580115.1. Lineage (NCBI taxonomy): Eukaryota > Fungi > Ascomycota > Pichiomycetes > Pichiales > Pichiaceae > Kregervanrija > Kregervanrija pseudodelftensis. The sequence continues at coordinate 77,783 of JAKTSJ010000046.1, forward strand.
ACTAACACAACCCATACCGTCAGTTTGGCATGATGCAATTATAGCATATGGTGGTGTTTTTTCAACAATTTTTTCTTCTTTAATATCTTCTATTTTATTATATGAATTTGGATTTATTATTTCATTTGGTCCCTTTGGCTTAACATTCGTAAAAATTTCCTCTTCGATTCTAAAATTAATTTTTTCGTTAATATCTAAATATAATGTGTTATCTTCATCCATTTTCCAAATCCATGCATTTTCATCCACAGAAAAATGTGAGTTTTCAAATAAAAGGGATTTTGGTATAAAAATATCATTAAAAAATTCCATATTAACTTTAATACCATCTTCAGTACATTTTTCAATCCAGCCTGTTAAAACTTCACCGACAAACGGTTTAAAAATGACAATTCTAAATTTAACATTAATAAACATTGACCCATCACCAGGTTTTAGTAATCCTGTATCAAATTCTAATAAATCCCAAATCGATACCACAAGTCCTAATTTTGGAATGACTTTATTTGCATATTTAGCATTTAATTCTTGTTTAATTGCAAGATCTCTTGGTAAATTAAACAAATGTGGTGGAATCCTTATAAGATCCGTTATTATTGATAGTTGAAACATTCAGAATGTATATATGAGATGAATTGATTGTTTATTATAGTCTTTTCAAATGACACAAAAATATATATTGTTGATCTTTCAAGATTTGAAAAAAATTTTATTAATGCGAACTAGATCTTTGTCATTTTTTTTTTTCTTCTACTATTCATAACAGTAACTAATGAATTGAATTGAATTTCAACAGAAATTTAAAATTTAATAAGAATATAAATGATATATATAAAAAAGATGTTAATAAATAAATATAAAAAAAGTAAAAGAATAATAAATAAATAAAATAAGATCAGATCATTTTTTTTTCAAAAAAAACAACAAATCATTTTCATTTCCTATAATCAAGAACTTCAGAGAATAGTAATAATGAGATTTTTTTTTTCCTTTCAATGAATTTTGTAAATCATTAAAAAATATTAAAGATGTAATGCTTTATTTTTGTTTACATCCCTAATAAGATCTAACAGCAGGTGGAACCGATTTACATTCTTTTTCATCTAAAGTGTGTGTGATAACATGTCTGTAACCTAATTTAACTGGAGCACCAGTTTCTTTTTGCCAGGACAAGGTATGTTTTCTCCAGTGAACATCATCTCTATCTGGGTAATCGTCTCTCGCATGAGCACCTCTAGATTCTGTTCTAACAGCAGCACCTTTACCAGTTTGTCTAGCACAGGTTAATAGATTTTGTAATTCTAAAGTTTCAGTTAAATCAGTATTCCAGATCATTGATCTATCCTTAGTTTTAATGTCGTGGAACTTCTTTTCAATTCTTTCTAAATCAATAACACCGGCATCTAAAGATTTTTGGGTTCTGAAAACAGCAACATGTTTTTGCATAGATTGTTGTAATTCCAATCTTAACTCAGCAGTAGAAACTGCACCATCTGCATTTCTTAACTTATCCAAATTTTCAATCGATTTGAAACCAATGTCAGCAGGTAATTCTTTGTGTGGCATGTTTGGTTTCATTTCTCCTGCAATTGTATGAGCAACAGCTCTACCAAAAACAACCAAATCTAATAAGGAATTTGCACCTAATCTATTAGCACCATGGACTGAAGCACAAGCAGCTTCACCACAGGCAAACAAACCTGGAATAACGACATCTTCACCCTTTTCATTAACTGTTAAAGCTTCACCAGTCCATTTTGTTGGAATACCACCCATATTATAATGAACAGTTGGAATAATTGGAATTGGTTCTTTGGTAACGTCAACACCTGCAAAAATTCTTGCAGTTTCAGAAATACCTGGTAATCTTTCTTTCAAAACAGAAGCTGGTAAATGAGATAATTGTAAGAACATATGATCCTTCTTTGGACCAACACCTCTACCTTCGTTAATTTCCATTGTGATAGCTCTTGAAACAACATCTCTACAAGCTAAATCCTTTGCATGAGGGGCATATCTTTCCATAAATCTTTCACCTTCGGAATTGATTAAATAACCACCTTCACCTCTAGCACCTTCAGTGATTAAACAACCGGAACCATAAATACCAGAAGGATGGAATTGAATGAATTCCAAATCTTCTAATGGATAACCAGCTCTGGAGACCATTGCATTACCATCACCAGTACAAGTGTGGGCAGAAGTACAAGAAAAGTATGCTCTACCATATCCACCGGTTGCCATAATTGTCTTATGAGCTTTGAATCTGTGTAAAGTACCATCTTCTTGATTATAAGCAATACAACCAACGACTGCACCATCATGAGTTAATAAATCTAAAGCAAAAAATTCAATGAAATAATGTGTATCATATCTCAAAGATTGACCATATAAAGTATGTAACAAAGCATGACCAGTTCTATCAGCAACCGCACAGGTTCTGTAAGCTTGACCACCTTTACCATATTCTTTTGTTTGACCACCAAAAGCTCTTTGGTAGATCTTACCTTCCTTTGTTCTTGAAAATGGTAGACCATAATGTTCTAATTCAATAATTGAAGGTGGAGCCTCTCTTGTCATATAATGAATGGCATCTTGATCACCTAACCAATCAGAACCTTTAACGGTATCGTACATGTGCCAATGCCAATCATCCTTATGCATGTTACCTAAAGCAGCATTAATACCACCTTGGGCTGCAACAGTATGAGATCTGGTTGGGAATAATTTAGAAATACAAGCAACCTTATAACCTTCTTTAACTAAACCAAAGGCAGCTCTTAAACCGGCACCACCGGCACCAATAACAACACAGTCATATTCATGATCAATGATGTGATAGTCTTTTGCCATGGATGATGAAGCATCTTTACCATTTAAATTATTAAATTGAGAGATAACTTGCTTTTTAGAGCATGTTGAAGAGAAAAATCTCTTTGAAGAGATTGAGTGTAAACTCTTTTGAAATGAGAGCATTTTTTCTTTTATATAGTATATACCTCGTGAATTATCTTCTATAACTATTAATTATTAACTGTTGTTCAAAAAATCAAAATTTGATATTTTTCTTTAAGTTTATTATATATGATAATTAATTCTAAATTTCTGTAAATTAGTCAATTTCGAATTGAATACAATAACTTATATAAATTTGAAAAACTTAATATATATATAACACAGTCTAGTATATAAAAACTTGATAAATGTATATAGATTCTCAAAAAAATACAATACAAATTGTTAAAAAAAGTGGAAGAAAATTGTTGGTTTGTAATCGTTATTGAGGGGAAAAGGCGTTTCTTACTTATTGAAAATTTGCGAGTCGGAGAAGACACGGAAGACCCGGCAGCTGGACCAATCAAATTGGCCCATTTCGTAATGAAAAACAATCTCCGGGAAATTTTCCTATGGTACGAATCTGTCACGGATATCATCGCAATCATCTTCCGAACCTGTCGTTTATTACTTTTAATAGCGTAACACTTTAATCAATTATATACTCAATTACTATAATCAAAAACCCTACTTTCCAGTTTAACAACCATAACTGTCACATTGTCTGTAGTGCCGTGGTCAACAGCATATTTACACAAAATGCTACTTGCCTGTTTTGAGTCTTTGACGTCTTTAATCAGATCCACCGCTGCTTGATCCGTACAGACATCCCATAGTCCATCACATGCAATGATCAAAAATCTATCGTCTATATTTAGTTCTGTTGCAGTTGTAAATGGTGCTCCAATAACAAATTCTTTCAAGTACAGATCACCTAGTGATCTGCTGACTGCTAAAACACCATTGACTCTCCCCTTTAGTATAACACCTCCATTGTTGTAGATTCTTTTAATTTCATTTCGGTCACTTGCCTTATGATCGTATGAAAGTCGTATCGCTTTGGAATTTCTATTTAAGACAACCCTCGTATCTCCAACATTGGCAGTATACAACATCCTCTTGTGCCTTGACGTTGGCACAAAATCAAATGGAATATTCTCTTTTTGGTTGTTGTTGGCTTCATTCTCCGTTTCCGTATCTCCTGCATCGCCTGCCTCTTCACAATCGTCTTCGATTTCTTCTTCCCATCTTAGAACTGCAACAGCTGCTGTACACCCACTAGCCCCGGAAATTTTTAACTCTTTAATTTTTTGGTCTGCTTCAATAAATGAATTGTTTAAATTATCTCTTAAATCAATACCATCGTTTTTCAAAATGTTTTCATATAAAATGTTGTGTAAATTTGTACCTGACCATCTCGCTGTTTGCTTACCTGCATGGCCATCAAAAACTGCAAAATATCCCCAGTCTAGTCTTTCTGCAAAATTTGCAACATATGTATGAACATCTTCCATTGTTCTTCTGAACTTCGAATTCTTGTTTTCACTAACTCCAACATCAAATGACAATCTATCGCAGGGACTCGTATGATTAATTTCGCTTGCTGTCGTGGTGGTGTTGCCATTAGCAATAAAGTTAATATCCAATTCGACTCTTTCTTCGTTTTCATTCTTCTTGTCTTTATTTTCTTCGCCGTTATCTGATTTTAATTCTAATTCTTTCTTAATTTCGTTATTATCAGTACCTTCATCTTTGTCGATATTCTTGTTACTATTATTGTTATCTTTTTTAAGTATCTCCATAGAACGTCTCCGAATATAATTAATCATCAAAATAGTAACGTGTAATCTTTTGTAGGTGAGTTCAGAATTTGAGGTATATCAATCTAGGCTAATTTAATCCGACACAATAAATGGCAAACTTGTCATTAAAATAACCACATGGTCACCAAATTATTTACTATTTACAATTTATTTATTTTTTTCTTCTCGCGTTTCATTTTTCACTTAGCTCGCCACTCTTACAGTTTGTTAAGATTAAGTTCTTAATTGTTTAATAAAGTTATATATTAGATTATATTATAGCTAACCAAAAACTACATATACAATCCTTCCAAATTTTCCTCTATCTTGTTCTTCAAAACTCTTTCCTTGGCCTTCTTAAAATCTTCTGCTATAACTTGCATTCTTCTCTCTCTCAATGCCAATAAACCAGCTTCGGTACAAATTGCTTTAATATCTGCTCCACTTAAATCATCTTTTGTATTGATTAAATCATCTAATTTAACATCAGGTGCAATATTCATTTTTGATGTGTGAATAGAAAGAATCTTCTTTTTAGTTGTAGGATCAGGATTTTCAAATAAAATTTTACGATCAATTCTACCGGGTCTAATTAATGCTGGATCTAGACTTTCAATTTTATTTGTTGCCATAATAACTTTAACATCACCTCTATCATCAAAACCATCCAATTGGTTTAATAATTCCAACATTGTTCTTTGGACTTCTCTTTCACCTCCTGAGGTTGATTCGTATCTTTTCGTACCAATTGCGTCAATTTCATCAATAAAAACAATGGATGGAGCATTTTCACTCGCAACTTTGAATAATTGTCTACACATTCTTGGACCATCACCTAAATATTTTTGAATTAATTCAGATCCAACAATTCTTAAAAATGTAGCGCTTGTTTGATTTGCAACTGCTTTTGCTAATAAGGTCTTACCAGTACCTGGTGCACCATATAATATAACACCCTTTGGTGGTTTAATACCCATTTCTTCATATAGTTCAGGATGCGTTAGCGGTAGTTCAACTGCTTCTTTAATTTCTTGAATTTGATTTTCTAATCCACCAATATCTGCATATGACTCTGTTGGTGATTTATCCATTTTCATAACGTTGATCATTGGATCAGTTTCATCTTGTAAAACACCAATAATACTAACGGTTTTGTGATGTAATATAACTTGACATCCAGGCTCTAACAATGATTTATCAACAAATGATAATATCGAAACATAATATTCTGGTCCTGTTGACGATGAGACAATTGCATGATCATCATCAATAATTTCTTCTAATGTACCAATTGACATTGGTGAACTTCTCACATCATCAATTTTTTCCCTTTCTTCTGCTTGTCTTTGATCTGTTGGCTGCAATAGTTCTTGGTTTGAAACAAATTCTTCTTCTAGTAATAAATGATCTTTAATTCTTTCTAATCTTAATAATCTTAATTTACACCTTGTATTTGGTAAGACATTTGGTAGTTTCGCATTCTTATCTAATCCGTTCTTTCTTCTCTTTCTACCGAAAGTTTTACTTTGAACAGGAGGTTCATATTTTGGTTTTTCCTTTTTTTTATCATTATTCTTCTTTTTGCCATTGCCTGGCATAGATGCATCTTGACCCTATTAATATAATGTTAGTATATTATCCTAAGCTTGAATCAAAATTCCATTATTAAATATTACATACCATTATAATCAATTATATATATATATTTATATTTATCAACTTATACTTGAAAGGGTAAAAAAGTTGCAATGTTCAAAAACCGAAAGGTTGATTTTGCCACTGAGAAAAGTAAAAAAATAATGTGAGTGGAACAAAATTAGGATCCTTCCGTACACCACAATGAATCATTTCTTTATTTTATCAATTTTCATTTTAACAAATTCTATTATTTATTTCATTATCATTTAATACATTTTTGTTCAATATTTTACCTTCACAATCATGTCCAATAAAAAAGAAATGTCTAGTAATTATGTTCAACTTTCAAAACCCTTCTTTACAGCGAATGAAATAGCATATTTGCAACAAAGTAATAAAGACCTTTATGGTGATTTAAGGAATTTTAAACTAAAAATGAAAGAAATTTTCCAATTTTTATTACAGTTAATTAAAATCTTAAAGTTTCCAATGAAAGTATTACAAAATGCAAGTTATTTATATCAGAGGTTTTTTTTGTTAAATGATAATTATAAAAAATATTCAAATCTTCACTATGAAATTGGTTTAACATCATTATTTATTTCTCTTAAATTGAATGATTTTATCAAAAAATTATCAGTTGTTTTATCGGAAGCAAACATTTTAAAAAATTATCATCTTTCTTCATTAGATTTAGAAGAACAAAAAAAATCAATTTTAAAATTAGAGAAAAAGATTTTGGAATTTCAAAGTTTCGATTTTAGAAATTATCTAATTGAAGATTTTCTAATAAAGTTTTTGAAATTTTTCAATAAAGATCCAGAAGCCGAATTAATAAATAAAGAATCATGTTACTTAAGTTGGACGATTTTGAATGATCTATATTTTACAGATCTATCGTTACAGTTTCCAGCTCACTATAATGCACTAATTGTTTTAAAAACAACAATTTTAATTTCTAACGAATTATCATCAAATAAATTGAAAATAAATTTCAGTGATTTAAAATTGGATTGTTTAAAAAATGATAACGAATTTCTATACTTAGGTTGTAATCAATTGTTAGAGTATTATATTGATAACTTTTCGTTGACATTCATTAAAGACTATTTAGTAGAATTGAATTTAGAATCAGATTCAAAAACAATCATTGATAAGTTAATTAATATTAAAATTGAACTAAATAGTTCTATTCCAAAAAATGGGTTAACTTCAAAACAAAGAAATTTTAATGATGATATTTATTTCAAACCAAGAGATACAGAAATTGTTAAAACTGGTTCAATAAGATTTATGTATAATAAAGAAAAATATTCAAATGAGCTATTTTTATACAAGAAAAATCAAAATCAGAATCAGTAATCAAAAATCAATATTAAATTCTTTGTATCTTTCAAACCTCATTGGATCTAATAATTCTAGCTTTTCTAATAAATTTTTTAAAATTGGCATTTTTTCAACTTTAAATTTATTAATCTCTTCTTCTTCATTTTTTTGTACCTTATATAGTTGTTTTAATAGATATAATTTTGATATTAAACACCATTTATTTTCCTTACCATTGTCTTCCTCTTCTAATGCACCTAACTCTTCAACATCATTATACGTATTATTGATAAACTTGATTGATTCAATTCTTGTCAAATCATTTAAAAAAAATTCACTGAATAGCCATTTCATATAAATCCAAACCGATGAATCATCAGGATCAGTATACATTGCAGTTTTAAATAAACTTAATTCTTTCATTAAAAATTTACTTTTTGACTTTAAATTAAAATATTCTAAATATTCTTTCAAATCAGCATCATTCTCTTTAATTTCTTTATCAATTATTGGAGATTTGGTAAACAAATTTTCTAACAATTTTGTTCTGTTATGCCAAGCAGAATAATTTGAGATATCTTTATTAATCATTGTTGTTGTAAATTTAAACTCATTAAAATCTAAAATATCATCTCTTATTTTAACGTTTTTATCATTCTTCATGAATTCTATAATAAATCTCCTGTATTGCCAAGCATGAAAATTCCTTGAATCAGCTTGAAAGAATTTTTCAACTAACATTAATTCTAATTTCCAGTCGGATTTTTTATCAAGTTTTAAACACCAAATTCTATGATTCCAAATCCAGTATGATTTTGGTGACCTTTTCAATTTATTTAACGAGTACTGCAAATCTTCAAGTAAAATCTTATGCACTTCATCATCATAATTACCATCATCATTTAAATGTTGAAATTTGTAGTTCACTAGTATATCTCTTCTATAGTTCCAAACTGTGTATAAATCAAAATTCCAGTCTAACAACTCAGTGGTGCAGTGAAGATATTCTTCGTTATAAATCTTGTTAATTTTACCATCTAAAACTTTATCAGATAATTGTCTGTATTTTTTAACTTTAGGTGCTTCCTTCTTCATTCTCTCCAGAGCAGCATCTTTTGATAACGGTTTCAGTTTCTCACTACCATGCTATAACATAAAAAAACATTAATATGTTAGTAATTATCACACCAACCTTTAAAATTAAAAACTTACCACACTTTGAAAACCACTAGTTGTTCTATAACCTGATAAGAATGACATTGTTTGTGTTTATAATAAACTATAAATAAAAACAAACCAAGCTCTTAAGAATAAATTCATCTAATGTTAAAATTTATGTGTGTCTAATCGCGTTTATTGATTCGATTGTTTTCATTTGTTTTTCATTTCTAGTTGAACCACAAAATATATTTAGTAACACAATTAATATGGGTACCGAAGTACCAACCAGATCTAAATTAGCACTTAAAGGATCATCAAAAATAGTTTCGGATTATTTTGAATTTAGCATACATAATATTCTATATCAAAGAGGAATTTATTCAGCAGATGATTTTAAAATTGTTAAAAAATATGGATTAAATTTACTCATATCAATGGATCCTGACGTTATTAATTATATTAAAAGAATAATAAAACAATTACACAGATGGATCTATTCCGGGAAAATTAATAAACTAATCTTGGTTATAACTTCAAAAGAAACTGGTGAAGTTGTTGAAAAATGGTTATTTAACATTGATGTTGATAAAACTAATATTAAAAGAAGTAATAATAATAATGATAATGATAATGATGATAAAATATATGACGATGAGTTAAAAATAATTGAAAAACCTATTGAACAGATTCAAAAGGAAATTCAAGCAATTATAAGACAAATCACTGCTTCAGTTACCTTCTTGCCTGAACTTGAAGGTCCACATACTTTTAATATATTGGTTTATACAGATCTAAACTGCAAAGTTCCTGATGATTGGGAAGATTTGAAAGAATCAAAAGAAATTAACGGCAATGGTATTGAAAGTGTTAAATTTAAAAGTTTTAGCACCCAGAATCATAATGTTTCAACTTTTGTCACGTATAAAGTTAAAGAATAAAATATTCAACTACTTTTTTTTCCTGCTAACAAAATTTACATTAGTTCAAAAATGTTATATCCAAACCTAACATTTGTTATGTTTTTACAGTACTATCAATTAATTTTTCAGGGACTGTTTTATCTAGATATTTGTTGCCGTTATTAGAACAAAATATTTAATGGAGACCTAACCGATATCACATTATGTTTCACTAAAATACTCATATATACATAAAAAAAATTAATTGAATTATCACTGCCTTTCTGTTTGAAACAGTTTTCCTTTTTGTTTTAACTTTGCTGGGTGGCTTATACTTTTTTCTCTACGCTATGCGGCGTAGGTTCATTACAAAACTAGCTGGCTTATTAAGGTTCACAAAAAATTCTTTACTAATATATAATTTTAATTGAAAATGTAATGCGCTAGAAAACTTTACTTTAAAATTAATTTGAGAGAAAGAGTTTACATTGTAAACCCATACCTTTATTGGCAAGCAGTAGAGTGATAGTAAACATAATGTTTAAGCTAAGAGATTGGATATTTGGATTGATCTTTATAACAGAGTTTGTTCGTTCTGTGAATAAGTGAAATAATACTACTATTTTTAGATTACATAAAGTATAGGAGATTTGGAATTGAAAAAAAAATGTAACAACGAAGTGAAACATAAAAGTCACAGTTGTCGTAAAAGATTTTTTCTTAAAAAAGAGATTAGAAAACAAAAAGTTTGTGAATACTTTGAACGATAAAACTTTAATTGTGAATATCTGTAATAGCTTAATATTTCGAATGTTTTTGCGAAAACTAGAAAGAATAGTACAAATGTTATAATTAGAAATATTAATCACATGGTCATAAGAATATGAAGTGATATGAAAAGTGGTATGTTGGAACAATGTAAAATTTTCTAGAAGCGATGTTGTTACTAAAATTAGTAATAACATGATAATCAATGCTATGTAATTTTTATAATTGAATAACATAAATAGGATAGATTTCCCTCTATCTGATTTATAAAATAATAGATTATATAGAGTTATCAATTAAATACAAAATAGTTGAATACCTAACTTAGTTTATTAAATACTCTAGAATTAACTCATATAATATATATAAAACTATAAACAAATTAGTTTTTATTATAACCTTATCGGCTATGCAGCTATTTTGTATTATAACTTAAGCAGACATGGGCTATTGAAATCTGTTGTTAATTTCTTTTTATATAAAGATATCTATATAATGAACTAAAACCAATATCAAGGAGTCTTTCATATCTATTGACATTAAAAACAATCTAAATAGTCTCTGTTGGAACCTGGAAAACTTGCATCTTTAGGCAATAACTCTGGTCCTCATGTCAGAATTAATTAACGCCACTTCACTGCTTTCATTACACGCTTCACTCTTTTAAATAGAACCAATGAAGTTAAAGTATTGGAGGCAAATAATAGTTTATGTAAAGATATTTCATTTAATTGGATGCTATGATTTCTAGACAAAAAATGAATAACCGAAATTAATTACAATTTTTTCTTTTCTTTCTTTTGAGAAAAAGGTCTCTACATAAAAACTGATTACAATTTTTTTTTTACTTTGTTCTTATACTTATTAATAACTTTTTAGTTTACAATCGGTTGCACGAAATTAATAGTATTAACGTATCTATATACGGTACCAAATCCATAATCTTTTTTCCTGTGAATGTTACCCTAATCATCATGTATGCTAGTTGGAAATTAATGATTACATGTAACATTTTACTTTACTGGAGGAGATATAAGATTTCAATATAAAATCCTTTATATCATTATAGTTTCACAGAAAGAAGTTCGTTTAAGTTTTAAAAAAACCAAAAGATTGTTTTGATGAAGTTAAATGAATATTAATCATTTATAACTAAGCATAAGTGGCCGAGCGGTCTAAGGCGACAGACTCAAGATCTGTTTCTGGTAACGGAGCGCAGGTTCGAATCCTGTCTTATGCATGAAGTTTATTTTTTTATTAAATTATTCTTATTAAATTTTTTTACTATATGGGTGGCTCTAATTCTAGCCAGTAATGCAATTCATCAGGAGGCGATTGCCAGTCAACATCTAATTTGATTCTGTTAGCCAGTAAGTCATGATCGTCTTTAAGTAAAATGTTGATTACTTCGGTTTTAATAGTACCAGTCTTATTATCAACTAGATCTTCTAATCTTAAGGTTATGATGCTATCTTCGTTATCAGAATATTTTCCATCTATGTGAATCAATTTTTCAAGTTTATTATAAATTGAAGGTAAATTATCATAATTCATATCATTGACAAATTTCATTCTCCAGATTACTGACCAATGAATCTTTGCGTTATTTGGAATATTACGTTTATTACCTAAATTTGGCCAATAAATTGGTCTCCATTTACCTTGCTTGTTTTCAACTAAATAACCAATTGGTAAAATTTCGATTAGCCACCATAAAATTGTTGAGATAAACGAATTATCAGCATGTCCTCTGTTTCTATTAAAAGTTTCATCGACTTTGGGTAATTCTATTTGTGCTTTTGAAGTTGGGAATAGACTATTTTCTTCAATACAATATGGATTTTTCAAGTCTTTGCTAACAAATTTCTTAAATGAAAGTGCATCATGATGACTTGATAAACAACTATTAATGGGTTTGAATTTCTCGAAGAACTCCAAAACTGAGTTTTTTTTAAAATTAACACCAAATTCAATTGCAAATGACAAAATCCATCTAAACGAAACATCTGATAATGAATCACCGTATTTATCTGTAGGCCAATTACCACCAACATCTGAATGATCACCTGGAAAAAAAACCTCCAATAAATCACTGGAACATTTTGAAAAACTGCTAGAATATGCGTTTGTTCTCGTAACTGAATCTTCATCAGGTAACGCTGAAATTGATAATGGTGAATTAAGTGAATTTGCATCATTATTATTCTCGAGCTCATTAAAAGAATCGTTTGTTTTAGTTAAGAATGAAGGTAGATAAGAAAATGGGATAAACAAATTTTGTTTCAATTTTGAACGTCTTTCGTGAAGTGATACAGCATGACGAATATGTTTAACATGTAAAGAACTGGAAGTATAAGGAAATAATCTATCTCTCAATATACCACAAGAATTTATAGAATCCCAGAGTCCCATAAATTCAATTGAAACATTCTCTCTGCAAAAAGCATTTTTAAAATTTCTAACAGAATATGTGCAGATTTTAGGATCAGTATCAACTTCATTTGGTTGACCACCTTTTTCCCAATTTTTATAGATTTCCCATGCAGTACTAACCATAGATTCTAGTCCATGATCTAACAAACCAATTTTTTCAATCATGCCCGCTAGAATCCTTGCTACAAACGAGCCACGACTGAAACCAAATAAATAAATTTTATCTCCTTCAGAATAGTTTTGAATTAAAAAACGATAAGCTTGAATAACGTGATAATCAATTGTGTAAGCCAACGAAGCATCCAAACCATTTTGAAATTTCCTGTACCATTCTGACATAGGCGTGAACTCATTAAAAGACATGGGAGCAAGCCCAATATCATTACCAACACCGGCTATAGGAGGTTAGTTGATTGGACGGTTACTACATTAATTATATTGGTCAAACATACGTTGATAAAAGCATTGTTGTTGTTGAGAATTTTTATCCAACAGCTTATATAATTTTAATATATTGGAAGGTGTTTGTCTACCAAAATTATTATCGGTTCCGTCGAAACAGAGTACGATATTCTTAGACGATAACATATGAGATTTTTACTATTAAAACAGAAGAGAAGGAGGTTAAAAAAGGGAACAGTTTTTTTCTCGATTACTATTTTTCGAAGAAGGGTTCATATGTGAACTTGTAGCTAACTAATTACAGGAGCAAACAATACAAGATTATATTCATCATCAAGAAAAGCGATTGCTGGTATTAGTATACAAAATGGTAAATTGAATTTACTTAATATACATAAATTACGAAGAAGGTTAAATTCCTTAACAAGAACTACAGATTTTAGTTTTTTCTTATAGAACGACTCTTAAATAATCTCCTTTTTGAATTTGACGTTGTAGTAAATAGTTTTCAGAATCGTGTGACCGATAAACAGTTTTCATATCATTAATAAGTATAAAAATAATTATGTATAGCCGACTATATATGCAATGCTAAACTAATTAGGGTAGGTAAACTCAGTGATTTGGCTGAGATCTAATAATCATGATGTGCAGCCTAAAATATAGACTCCAATAAGTCATACATCTGTAGTCAATGTATATCTTCCTATAAAAAAGAAATCTGCAACAACTAGAGTAGACCAATAGAAAAATGCATTAACGAATATACAACCGTAAAGCAGGAAATTTCCAATTAACCCCTTATTGGGAAAGGGTATAAAGCCATACCAATCGATATTGCCTATCAATTGTCTTATTGAAGACCTGTTCTCTCAGGATTAAATTTCCTTTTTTTTATGCAATTTTCGCATAGCTAACAGCCACTACTGCATTTATTGACACACCAGCGTTTGCTTACAAGAATATTAATCATATTTTTATATATACTCTTAATACGATTGATTCTCCTAATTATCTCTTTTTACTGTTTCTTTGAGTGTCACAAAACCTCTAAGTTAGGCAAACCATCGAGTAGCCGGGATTATAACTCAAATGGATCAGACGTTAATGTTTCTAACATTAGGCGAGGGACATTGGAAAAATGAACAATTTATTGGATTCATGCTACAATATCCAATTCTGATAAATTGGCCATTTGATGTTACAGAAGTTGGCGTCAGGCTATGGAGACCATCGGAAACGATACTTGATATTCTTTCCAACCGTCAACTTGAAGCGTTTAGCAAAGAAGATGTCGAAGCCATTATTGACGATAACGGAGAAAGAACTCTGCAGAGTTGAGAATTTTGATTAGATTGTATTTTACGTTTAACTAAACAATCCTTTTGTTTGCTGAACATTTTAAAAATTTTCTTTCAGATCATGTTCTTTCGGCTTTATCTTAAGCGATTCATTGTGAATATTCAAAATAAATCAATAAAGTAGATAACTTGTCAGTGGCACGTGATTATTAACACTGTAGTAATCCGTCCCCGCACTCATCTTTCAACTTAAAGTTTAATTTTCGTGTATTTCTTTTTTTTTTTTTATCTTGAGCTACTCAACATTTACTTTCCTTGTACTCGAAAGTAGTCAGAGACATCCAATTCCAAAATTACATATACCATGAATACTTCCATATGCAATAAGAAATCAAAGTTTCGCCAAGCTTGGTCTCGTCTTTCTGTGACTGATAAAATTTTGCCTGCGGCTATTATACTAGCAATAATCGCTGGTGTATTACTTTCTGTTTACGTTCCATCCTCAAGAGAGGCGTTTAACGGAGCGGAAGTTGTTGGAGTTTCCGTTCCATTGGCTGTTGGTCTAATAGTTATGATGATACCTCCATTATGTAAAGTTCAATGGGAAAATTTTTATTCTCTTATCTTTGAAAAAAAATACATTAATCATATTTTAATTTCATTGACCCTAAATTGGATAATTTGTCCATTTTTGATGTTTGGTTTAGCATGGCTAACATTATTTGACAAACCTGACTACAGAATTGGTATCATTATGATCGGTATGGCTAGGTGCATTGCAATGGTTTTGGTTTGGAACGATATTGCCGATGGTGATCATAATTTATGTGCCATCTTAGTATTGATAAATAGTATTTTACAAATTGTTCTTTATGCTCCATATCAACTATTTTTCTGTTACGTGATAACCGGTCAGTTTCATTCTAATGATAGCAGTATGGTTTCTTATTCGTTAGTTGCTAAAAGTGTGGCATTCTTTTTGGGTGTTCCTTTGGGGTTTGGGTTATCGATTAGATTTCTTGCCAATTATACAATTGGTATCAAAATCTATGAAAAGAGAATCATGCCTTTTATATCACCCTGGGCGTTTATCGGTTTAATATATACTATTATTGTTATTTTTATTGAAAGAGGTAATGATTTCATAATGGATATTAGATCTGCTTTACGTTGCTTTGTTCCTTTGATTGCTTATTTTGTAATCACTTGGTTTGGAACCTTTTTCTTGTTGAGATTTATGCTTGGCAGGATCCCACCACGCTTAGAGATTAATGATCTATCCGATGAGGATGAGAAAAGTAAACTACTATGTGGTTGTGAAAAGCAAATCACTGAAAATTCAGACAGGTGGATCACAAACTGTTCTGCAAACTACTCCGAAATTATAACTCAAACTTTTACAGCTGCCTCAAATAATTTTGAGTTAAGTTTAGCCATTGCAATTTCAATTTATGGATCTGGTAGTCAACAATCTATTGCTGCAACCTTTGGTCCTTTGTTAGAAGTTCCAATTTTGTTGTTTCTTTGCTTTGTTGCTCAGTATTTCAGAGCAAAATTCCTATGGAGTGATGTTGATTCGTACGAATAATAATTATTCTAGATTTTAATCTAAAGAAGTTGAATTTAGAAGGTTAAACAGGATTTCGTGCTTACGACTGCATTTTCAGCTATAATCCATAATCCTTTCAAGGCAACAGAGCTAATTTAAAGATGGAAATTACCATTCTATAACTCTAAGACGTTGAAATTATTGGGGCAAGGGGAAGCTGAATAAGCATGTGTAATTACACTGCTGATTATTTGATTAAAACATTTCGATGATTTAAAAAAATTAAAGTTTATTGTTGTAACAATTTTCTGCCGATTGATTCTTGATTTACTCAACCGTAAAATGGTGTTGTAAATGAAAACATCATGAACTTAATTTGACAAATAGTTATGATTTCTCTTTCGTCCTTACACTTAATATAGTTATATTCTTTTGAATTCTTTAATTTTTTGTGAATTTTGTAAAACCTAAGGAAACAATTTGCTCTAACTATTAGGCTATTTGTTTAATAAGAAAATTGTTAGGATTTGAAAGCATTATTATTAATTAATTATTTGTCTACCAATGAAAAAATGTTTTGCCAGGAAACATTATTCAATAACAACAACAAGTGTTTCAATGATATAGCATATGTAGATAAGTGACAACCAATATTTTTGACATTATTTTCTTGTTCGTGTAAACCCGAAACAATATAAAATTCACCTGTTTGAATTTTAACTAGAAGAAACACAGTGAGATTGAGGAGCTTGCAGCGGTACACGAACAACCTAATGCTATAAGCAAAGCTAATTTCATGAACGCAAGAGCATTACTTTTACTGTTTTATATTCTATCCTTGATCACAATATTGCAAAATATCCCGAATTTGTCGATTGAGATCCGTTGAGTGTGGTTTCATATCTAACATTGATATCCCCAACAGCATTATATAAGCATTCTAGTACTATAAATTCTTCAACTTTTATGTGCTAGTTAGCAAATAGACCGTCACCCCTGTCAATTGTCGATCGTAGTGTTGTAATTTAGAATAACGAACCTTAATTAAGGGATTAATGGCGGTGAAAAAAGTTAACTAGCTAGTAGAAATATTCTTTATTCAATTTTTTATTGAATCATTTGCAAAAGTTTATTACTATAATAAGTCGAAGCGAACTGTCAAGAAAACAGCTTCGCCAAGTGAGATTTCAATTTTTTCCGTCTACAATTTATCCCAATTTGGGAGGTTTGTCAGATCTCACAACGAGGAGGTTAACAAATTGTCTTACCTCCTTTTGTACCAGAAAAATTAGATGGGATGGGTTATGTTTTTACTCCTTGCTTCTATTTCATAGCATAAAGCTCAAAAGCCACCCTAATCTGCTTTTTTCCGATTTCAGTGCATCAATTTTTTTTCTGACCTTTACTTTGCCTGTCATTTAAAATTCAATGGGTTTTTTAAAGATTTAAGAATCGTTAAAAAAATTCATTGATACAATATGCTATGTCAATAAAACATTTGGTTCAAGTAATTTTTGAAATCTCCATTCAACTTAATCAGGAGCTTATAAATTGCCATTATATAAACTGACAAAAAGGCCCCTGATTTGTCTGTTGCAGAAACAAAAAGTTTGAATTATGTTGTTAAGGTTGATGAGTATGATCATATTTTGCGACACTCCCAGGAATTAATTTGCTAGCAATTTCAAAAAAAATTATTGGTATTAATCAGATAGCAAAAAACCATAAAGGTTCAGCTGGATTATTAAATATTTACCATCAATTCTTAATGCTATCCCAGAAAAGTTGATTTTATTGTTGATATTAGACATGAAATAATTAGTGTTGACTAAAAAGATGGTTTAGTTCTCATTGAAAAAGCTCTATAAATGAACGCCGGTGATAGTATTGAATTTTTGTATACAATTGAAGATTCTTATCCATGTTCTGCCAATCTTTTTGAGTCAAAATTGGTTGAAATGTTTATCAATTTTTATTAGCAGTTGCTGGAGAATGACCAGCAATGCAGACCATGATCTTGTGCAACTGATTTGGTATTCCCCATTGCAGCAATCTTGCTTAGTCAAGATGGTGTTAGTCATAATCCAGAAGAGCACGCCGACCCGGGCAACCTGAAGCTGCATTCGAGGTTTTAATAAACGACTCTCAGATATGACGGTGCAGTTTGCAAGACCAAAAGCTTAAGTTAGTGAACTTATTCGACTTGGCTTTGTGAAATAAAACTAAGTTTATCTGTTGAAAAATGATATCTTTTTATTTATTATTGAAGTTATTTCTGTAGATGTTCAAATACGTGTTATAATTCATTTAATTCATACAAGAAATCAATTATTGGATATAAAATATACCCAGCCAACTTTTGTTTTCGTTAAATTATTATATGGCTTCCTTTAAGTATATTTAAACCCATAAATATTCAAAAGTTTTTCCATTTTTTCCGTTTATTGCGTTCAATCTACACAAATGCCAAATACTTTTTTCATAGTTAGATATGTCATGTGATTTCCGGACTATGGAAGGTATTATTATTAAACAGTATAACAGTATAACAGTATAACAGCATACTGTCTGTGTACCTCAACAGACCGCTACAATACACTTTTTAGAATAAGCATAACAGTAAATTTTCATTCCTTATACACAGAAATAGCCTACAATTAAAATATCGTGTCCACTCACTATACACAACAGCGACAGATTCAAACTTCTCCAATATGTAGGTTTGATTCGAGATAAGAGTGTCACAGTTTCTAAAATGTCCGAACACCGTAACGCACAGTCAGTCAGAGGTGTTGTCACGAAATTATAGTTTTAGCCAAAGATAATCCCTTCTTAGTTTTTGTTAGGAAACGCCGAATAGCTGTCAAACATAGAAGCAACCTCAAAGATATCTCTCAAGCAATGACTGGAGTGATTGGAGTTCTGCTGCCAGAAGTACGCCGTGCTTTTCCTATCAATTAAACCAGCGTCAAAAAAATTCACATTTTTTTTTTCTAAGTTTTGATCATGATATCAATGACCTTGGGGAATTGCCTTATGTCCTGTTCAGTAATCTATTGATAACATTGAAGCAGCCAACGTAATTTGCAGGAAGCGGATTAACTTGAAGAAATGAAAAAATTGCCAAAAGTTCTTTTCAGCTACTTACTGTAAAAATGCATACTTTGAACAATCAAATATTTGGCTATTGTGCGTTTACCACGCGTTAACCATGCATTCCGCATGATTCACCATAGTAGAACCGTAATATTCGAAAACACCAAAAGATGTTTTAGCTAAAGTGTTTAGCTTTTCCAAAGCAAAAGAAATTCTGTTGTTGGAAAAAACATTTTCAATA
>JAKTSJ010000047.1:0-91840 GCA_030580115.1 Kregervanrija pseudodelftensis
AATATAAGATAAGATTATACTTAAGTGTTGAATGCTATAACTTATACTTACACTATACATTAAGGTAGAAGGTATCCAGGAAGCTAA
The DNA here is from genome assembly GCA_030580115.1 of Kregervanrija pseudodelftensis. Classification (NCBI taxonomy): domain Eukaryota; kingdom Fungi; phylum Ascomycota; class Pichiomycetes; order Pichiales; family Pichiaceae; genus Kregervanrija; species Kregervanrija pseudodelftensis. The sequence continues at coordinate 88 of JAKTSJ010000047.1, forward strand.
CCCGTCCTCTGATATTAAATTATAACTTGAATAGTTTTTATAATTATCGACTAATACTATAGAATAGTTGTGTATAACCAATCAATAAAACTACAATTAATATTTTTTTTTAGGATTCCAACATCTGGCAGAACCAATGATTTATGAATAAACTAATAAGTAATTATATTGTATTTTTTTAATATGTTAAAAATCTAAACTATTACTAAGTTTTGTTAGGTATATAGCCACACTTGTCCCAGTGTCCGAGTGGTTAAGGAGCCGCCCTGCTAAGGCGGTGGGCTTTGCCTGCGCAGGTTCGAATCCTGTCTGTGACGAGAATTTTTTTAACTTTTGCTTCAATCAGATTTCGGAACTTTGAAGTAGTATTATTTTGCTATTTGATTCCTTTATTATATTTCTAATTTATTATTATACAAATTATTATATTCATTTTGAGTGAAATATAACAAATATTTCTTAAATTTTTATGTAAAGTTGGCGTCCACTAATCCTTTAACCAAATTCCAATGTTCTCTGTCAGCAAAGTCTAATACCACGACACCACAACTTTTGGAATAATATTTATCAATTTTATATTTTCTTATCTCTTTTTCAACGCCTGAGGGCCAACAACTTCTGTTAAAGATGTAGGCACCAGAACAAAAGTTAATAAATAATTTTGGTGGACGATTATTATAATGATGTTTTTGAGCTCTATAAAACATGTCTCTTATTAAATTCATTTTGGTGCTAATATCCGATTGATTTTTAATTTCACAAAAATCTTGAACACAACAATTAACATTTTCATGATAATCGGCATTGTGACTCCATAAAGTGGGTAAACCGAAGTTTTTATAAACACCATCAGGTTTGACGCCAAATCTTCGGAGTAAAACAACTTTACCTCTACATTTATCTAGAATGGGTATTTTATTTGATAAATGCCACATATTTCTGTCATGACCTATATATTTTTGAAACAAAACTTTGGGAAATTCGTCATTTGCATGATCCCAATTCAACATTGCACCTTCTTGTTTCAGGGACAATAATACTGTTTCAGACGGATTTTTTTCTAAAAATTTGTAGACCGACTGTAGAAGTTTTTTGAACTTATAACTACCTGACAATTTAACTGGGAATTTACCGTGAACTATGATTAGATCATCAACATTTGCACCTCTTGCCATATAATCCTTCGAAAGCCTAATATCTAAAAATCTAACTCCATTCTGTAATTGATCTTCAATACTTTCGCCTTGGCATTTAACTGATGGAGCAGATATTTTGAAGAAAGCCCCTGAATTATGTGTTCCTGGTATTGAAAGTTCGGAAATGTACGTACTACCATCAACACGTTCCATCCAAGCATTGTACTCTTTCATATTAAGTTATTGTTAATGTATGTAAGAATACAGGGCACTGTTTTTTGGGTTAAAAAGAAAGATAGAATTTCCCTTCATTGATATACTTGTATGACACTATTGACTGAATATTATACATATTTTGACATGATAATACATATACTGATCAAGTGAAAAATCACGGACATACATATCAAACAGAACGAATCGGATCGCAAGTTGAGAAAAAAGCTCCGCTTGTTGTTCAGTGGTTCGTTTTTTTTTGCCGTTAGGGGAAAGTTTCACGAAGCGTTTGTGGGGTGGAAACTTTTCTACGTTTTGTAAAACATAACAAGTTTATCATTGGGATGGCTATCAGTTCCATATGCAGTGAAATTTTTTAACTATTTTATATATATATAGATATATCTACCTGTCGTATTATATAGAAAGATTTTGTCTCATATTCATTTAAATATGCTCTTCACTATTCAACAGTTAAACAAAACTCCCACGATAGAATTTTGACGTAAGAATCAATCATCCGATTGGACGTCGGAGTTTTTTTCTGATTTACTCTGTGAAATTAACAAATTGGTAGCTGAAAATCGTTGTAACTACTGATTACTTCCTCATTACAAGCTCTGAGAGTTAAGATATGAAGCGTATAGTTAATTATAACGTAGAAATTATTTCAAATTTATTCAATAGTAAACCTGCCTTCAACAACGGTACAAAAAATATCTATTCTAAATTCTTAACCAACAAAATTTCACTTTGGCCAACTAAGTTTAATCCTTTATACAAATCTTTATTAGCGTCTTCTTCAACATAACCTAAATCATGGGCAAGTTTAATTAGATTGGAACTTTCTTTGTTTAAAACAATAAACGTCTTCTCAACATGCCTTTTAGTGGTAAGTTCTTCAATATAATCAATCATCTTTTTTTCAATTCCGTAATTTTCAGAGTACGCTTTTAAAACTTGCAAGACTGTAATAACCAAACCAATTGGAGCTTTAGCATTTGATGGCTTTAATGATTTGGATACCACAACACCAACTGGAACCTCACTAAAATACGCATATTGGCATAAGTCACCGGATTCTTTGAAACTCTTAATGTTATCTTCTGAGTACTCGACTGGAGCTGTAATTATATTAAATAATCCTAGATTATTGTTGGTCAAATTATCTAATGCAATCTGAATAGCCATTTTGTTATTTTGCTTAAACGATGTGCTGGTTACCTTAAATGTGAATCTAAATTACTGTACTGCAGATTTCTAAATTTCAATTAAAATTGGAAGATCAGAGAGCGAGTAAAGATTTTTTGATATTGAAATTTGTTATCCTTCACTTAATCTGTCTTAAAGTCCACCTAATACTGTATAGTCTACAGTTTAATTGAGTGAATCAATTCATAAGGAAAGCGTACTTAATTATAAAGCTAGGCTTTTGCAATATGTAATGAAATGGCCAAAAACGTTGTTATGTGCACTATCACAGTAAAAACGTCTCGCCATTCCATATAAATGTCTTAACGTTTATGTATGTAGAAGTAAAGCAGTAAAGCCAATAAAAAGAAACATTAATAAAGAACAATAATTACGAATTAGTTCATTATGTACAAAGATGCAAAATATAAAAAGATATAAGAACCGTGAATTAAGGGCGCCCAGATCTATACTCCCTCGTTTAACTTTCTTCAGCAATCAAAGTACCAACACAAGGATATTTACCTTTAAACATACCCTCCCAATTTTCTAAACTGCTCAATTCTGCTTCCGATAAATCAGATAACTCATCAATTGGTTGATCCCAAGTTCTAATATTTTCCATTTCAAAAGAATTTAATGCTAAACCTCTTGATGCATCATGTCCTGCAAAATTTGAATATGGACCTGATGGACCATAAAATTGTCTTGCTTTGGACACATCATAAACATTACCACGAACAGCAATAAATATTTTTTCAAGATCAAATCCATTGTAATTGGATAATTCACGACGAGTAAACTCTTTGATAAGTGTGGGTTCCGAAGTAGATGAATTTGCTGGATCAATTTCAGTTTCCAGGATAACTGTCGAGACAGGTGCAAATAAAAAGTTTTTTAAAAACATTGTTATAAGAATAAGGATGACTGCAATAACAAGTAAGTTTTCCATTGTGTCTAGGTTATAGGTGTTTAAAGAAAGAAAGTGACTGAGAAAAGGAACACAATCGAAAGAAAGCAAGAAATGAATTAACATGTCAGGTAGAATTTTGGTAGAACGGCGCGTCATACGATACACATCCTGGTGTATTAACTTTACTGACATTGTACGGAATATGATAATTACTAGAAATTACTATGTTAAGTCTTATAATTACAGTTTCACCATAGGTATTTTAAACCAGGGTGAAAGCGCACTCAAAGGTAGACTTGTTCAATATAGCCCCTTACGCAAATACTAAGTCAACAGATGTTGACTCTTGTGTAAACGGTATCCAGCTCAAGATTGTACAATATATTGGTACAACCGAGCGAGGTACGGGGCATGCTTTATAATCTATAGGGTTTATCCAAAGTAAGCGTCGAATATTAGTAATATTATTCATTCTATAATAATATATACGTTAATTTCATGATAAATCAACATCTTCACTGTTATAATTATCGAGAACGATACGGTAAATAAAATTTGGAGAGAAACCACCGCTATAATAGTAATTGGAGAAAAAATGTTAGTAAATTGTGATAATGTCATAATGAAGTGTATGAAAACAAAGAATACGTACATATTGGTGATATAAATATCAATATGATCAGGAACCACATAATCAAACAATGGATTGGTCACTTCGCAACTACCAACCAAATCACTATCTTCATAAGGTAAAACTTTACCCGAATTACCAACTTCAATCAACAAATCTCTATCGAATGGATAAGTTGGAGAAAATTTGTATAAACCGGCGACTGTGAAAACTGGAGTTCGATGTTCCTTGGCACATTCACAAACAGTGGCAACACCAGCGGCGGTAACACAACCGCCATTAGCAAAAACTGATCTTGCACCTATTAAAACTTTGCCCACTCTTGACATGACGGCAAAAACTGTAGAATCTGGAATAATAACTGTTTCAATATTAGCATCGGCTAATTTTTTAGCAAATCTGTGGCAAAGTTCAATATCATTTGGATAATTTTCCGTAATTAAAACTGTAAATTTTCTTTTTAAACTTGCCTTTAAAAGAAAATTTAGAACGGTTGCAGAACCTGGAGTTGGTGTCAATAAAATTTCATTGTCATGAATCAAATCCACTGTCATTAATTCAATATTTTCATGAACCGATTGAATTTCATCCATTAATTCTCGTATACCTTGAATAACCACGGATCTCAAATCTGAGCTTTGTGTTTTGGTGACTTTTTCATTTTTACTATTGCTTGAGTTATTATTAATTGTTAACAATTGAAACATCGAAGCGTTAACAGGAACATTGTTATTTGCATTTGATGGATTTACCGAATTATCAGTTAATTCGTCTCTTATAAGGGAAAGAACTCTTCTGACAATATTACCAACAGCAAATTCTCTTGGTTGTGCATCTATAATTTTTTTACCTATAGATCGTATTAGATCAATGAATTCTTGTGGAGTGTTCCATCTAGAACTAGAGGTGACTCTCATTAAAAACTGACATGTTGCCAGCGCTAGATTGTATGATCCTGTTACCTGCCTCCTTTTAAGTTTTGAAATAAAAGAATCAACTAAAATTTCTAATTTCTGTGTAGCTATAGTTGTTATTGAAGACATATCAATTGATTCGTATATGTGTGGGAATCAATGCTCTTTATTTCTATTTGAAATTTCGAAGGCATGTCGACCGGGAAATTTTTTTTCACTCCACTGAAGTCTGCCAATTTGCAACCCTGGCAATACAAAGTGTGCGGGTTACTTTTTACTGGTTTGGATCTCTTACGATAACAAGAGTAGTAAACAAAAAACAAAACTATGACCATGAAATCTTTTAACGTCGGCATATTAATTGTCTCAGACACCTGTTCCAGAAATAATACTTTGGATAAAACTTTACCTGAAGTAGCACTTTATTTGGAAAAAATTAATGAAACCAAGCACGATGACGATAGAAAATTTAAAATTACAAATAAACTAATTGTTCCCGATAATATTGATGAAATTCAAAATGTTGTCAGCAAATGGACTGCTGATGACAATCTAAGATTGATATTAACTTGTGGTGGTACTGGATTTACAATTAATGATAATACACCGGAAGCAATCAGACCATTGATTGAAAAAGATGCTCCTGGTATTGTTCATGCAATGCTGTCAGAATCTTTAAAAATAACACCTTTTGCTATAATGTCAAGACCTGTTGCAGGAGTGAAAAATAAATCATTAATAATAACCTTACCTGGATCTCCTAAAGCGGTAAAGGAGAATTTGGATTCTATTATCGCCACTCTATCTCATGCATTGGTTCAGATTGAAAATAAAGATGCCAGAGCTTTACACAAAAAAATGAATCGTACTTTGCATGATAAGAAACCAGATTCAAATACTGATGATAATAGCCATCATAATTCCCATCATAATCACCATCACGGGCACACTCATCATAATGACCATAAACACCATCATGCACATAAGAATAAAGAGATTCCGATAAACGGCCGTATGAGTTGTGGGATTGCTCGCCATACTCTTATTTCTAATGAGTTTGATGCTCCGGTGACAGAGAGACCACGCGAGTCCCCATATGCGATAATCTCTGTGGACGAAGCATTCAAAAAGATTGCTGATAATACTCCATCTTCAGAGCTTATCAAAATGGTTATAACGGATCCAAAATTTGTTGGCTCTGTCATTGCAGAAACAATTTATTCTCAAAATGATGTTCCTAATTTCAGAGCAAGTATTGTAGATGGCTATGCAGTTTGCAGCTCGGATGGTCCAGGAACTTATCCAGTTGTTTCTATATCACATGCCTCAAAGTTAAACACAAAAAGGATACTATATCCAGGTGAAATATCGCGCATTACAACAGGTGCTCCAGTCCCTGAAGGTGCAGATGCAGTTGTTATGGTGGAAGAAACACAATTGGTTAGCTTGACAGATGATGGAAAAGAAGAAAAAGAGGTTTTAATTTTAGCAGCAGATGTTAAACTTGGAGATAACGTTAGAGAAATAGGGTCTGATTTGAAAAAGGGTACCAGGTTGTTTGAGCCTGGTATGGTTGTTTCCGGTAACGGTGGTGAAATCGGGTTGCTGGCCAGCATTGGTATTGATAGAGTTTTAGTTCATGAAAAACCAAAAATTGGAATACTATCAACTGGAGATGAATTGAAGAATGTTAGTGATTGCGGTGAATTAAAATATGGAGAAATTTATGATAGTAATAAGCCAGTTTTATCTTCGATTATTAAAGATGGAAAATTTGACTGCTTCGATTTAGGAATTGCAAGTGATTCTAAAAATTCTTTGGAGGAGTTGATTCTCAAAGCATTCAAAAATGATGACTTGGACTATTTAATTACCACAGGCGGTGTCTCAATGGGTGAAATGGATTTATTGAAACCAACAATTGAAAGAGTTTTGGGAGGTGTTATTCATTTTGGCAGAGTTAAAATGAAACCAGGAAAACCTACAACATTTGCCACTTTGGAGTACAAGGGTAAAACAAGGGTCATTTTTGCATTGCCAGGTAATCCTGCTTCTGCATCGGTTTGTTACTATTTGTTTGTTCTACCATCTATCTTAAAATTTCAAGGATTGAAACCTTCCAAGAAAGATTCAACTTTACCTACATCACCTCAAATCAAGGTTAAATTATCAGGTGACTTCAAGCTAGATTCATCTAGACCAGAATATCAAAGGGTAAGAGTAATTCAAAACGAAAAGATGGAGTTTGTGGCCATTAGTACAGGTTTTCAACGCAGTAGTAGGATCGGGTCATTTCAAGGCGCTAATGGGCTTCTATGCTTACCTTCTGCTGCAGATTATGGACACAGTATTATGAAGTCAGATAGTATCATGGAGGCTATGTTGATTGGTAATCTATGATAATCTATAATAAAAGAATCGAATATATAAAACCAAGCGGTATAAATCCCTTTTAACCTTAATTGTTAATTCGCGTTACTCGATAAAACAAAAAATAGACGAAAAAACAAATCTAAATTTGAAAACCTATTTCTGAAACTTCAATCCTCAATCCCTTAGTTCATAGTATTGAAGACGTATTACGCGTGGAAAATCATTATTCCAAGTTCATTAACTGTTTTCCATTGCTAACAATAAGTATAAAGTTACCATTCAATGGCTGGAAATACGGAACGCGCTATGCCTGAAAATGTCTTTAATGTATGTATTCAACTTCAATATTTAGATTACAACAAAACTTTTTACTAACATTCCATCTTTTGGCCGTATGTATTCATTTTTCAGGCTTCCTTAGTTACATTGAAAAAACTAAAATATGCACAATTGAGGAAAATAAATCGAAGTATATACTTGCCATATCAATCAAGGAAAGCCGATTGCATATCTCAAATTCGAAACTACATGTCTGAATTGAAATCACAAGATAAAATTGAAACATTATATGCAATTAAAGAACTAATTATAAGATCAGAGAGAGATGAAGAATTGCCGTATCTTAATGAATTTATTGACATTTTCAATTCTAAAGAGTTGACTTCCAACGAACAACAATCAAGCAAAACACGTCAATCCGGCTTCTTCAAAAAAAGTCATTTTTATAGTTACAAAAAAATGATTTCTGCCCATGATAATCCTCAAATAGCAAAAAAAGCTCCAGATTCGAGAGGTACTTGTAGAATGCAATTTAATTTAGATTCAAAGGAAAGAGAAGAGTTAAAAAAGCCCAATATTAAACTTTACATGTTCTGTGGTGTACTAGATGAGTCAAAGGAGGATAGATTTATTGAATTTCCTCAGCCAAGTAAGATATACGTTAACAAAGAAGAAATCCCAGGTAATACAAAAGGTATCAAAGGAAAAATAGGTTCTGTTAAACCACTCGATATTACTGTTTACGTGAAACTCAAAGAGAAAAATTATTTGGATATGATATATGCATATACAGAAAAGGATTACATTGTTTATTTATATATTATTGAGGTAACTCCAATAGAAAGATTAGTTACTCAAGTTTTAAATCATCAACATATAACCAAAGAGACTACAATTAAAATGATTGAACAAACAGAACAAACCGAGCAGGAAGATATTCACACCTCAAAAGAAATTGTAACTTTACTATGCCCTTGTTCTTACACTAGAATGCAACAGCCTGTTCGGTCCGTGAAATGTAAACACATTCAATGCTTTGATCTTTTTTCTTATATAAGTTTGCAGGAAAAAGCACCTACTTGGATTTGTCCCATTTGCTCTCATAGACTAAAATTAAGTTACCTTGCAATTGATGATTATTTTGATTCCATTATTAATAATACAGGTGAAGATATTGATTTTGTGGAACTCCAAAATGATGGGACTTGGGAACCAAAAGCATTGCTGGAGGAAAATACTACAAACAGTTCCAAAAAATCAGAAGTTTCTGTCAAAAATGAAAATGAAGGTTCAAAAGTTAATCTACAGCTTGATGAAAATGGAGAGGTACAGGTAATCTCTTTGGATTCCGATGATGAAGATGCTCTGGCCCCCGAAAAATTGTTGACAAATAATTCTCCAGAGACCTCTCAAGAGGCATCAAAGTTACCAGCTGTATCAAGCAAACCCGTCACTATAGATCTTTTATCTGACATCGAGGAAGATGAAAATGGAGTTTCGTTGAATGGAGATGTTCCAGTTCATGAAGAAATAATACCAAAAACTACCACAAAAGCTGAATCTATGAATAAAGTTCCTGATAATCAAGCTTTGACTGAAAAGGAATTAGCCATTACTGTTGAAGAGAATAATACAGAAGTCAATGCTTTTGAAAAAGAAGCTGACGATAATCCTACTCTTCAAAACCATTCTTTGCGGCAATCTCATGTAAGGCAAAAACAGCTTCAACAGCAAAGAATTCAAAAAATACAGCAGCAAAAAATATTACAGCAACAACTGCTACAGCACCAGCATAATCAAAGATTACAGAAAGTCCAATTGCAGACACCAATACAAACACAAGCAAAAATACAAACACAAATACAGACACCAACACCAACACAAATTCAAGAACCGGTTCAAGTACAAGGGCAGCTACAAACTCAAGGACATTCACAAATGTATACTCAACCACATTCACATTCATATTTACAGACACGCACACAAGTAGAAGCACAAGTACAATATCAAACACAATATCAACTGAAACTACAGGAACAGGCCCAAATACATTTGCGTCAACAAAACTTATCACATTTACAGCCAGAATTACGACAATTGCCTCTGCCAACTAATAACGAAACTTTTCAAAAAAGTTCATCTTTATCTCAAAACTTTTCAGTGCCTTATATTTCTAATCAACCAGTTAATATTTCTGTTTCCGACCAAAATACTCAAAATGGAATACCTGAAGATGATGTGCCTTTATTTCATCTTTTACAGCAAAAATCTAATTCCAGAAGAAATATTCAATCTTCTTCAAATTCAGCTCGTATTCAAGTTCCATTCAATCAAATTGAATCAGACACTAGGGCAGGAGCCATGCGTGCGGTTCAAAACGTAGATGCTGGAAATAAAAGAAGAAAGATTTCAGATAATGAAACTAGTTACAATCAATCTCCAAATGCTACTTTTAATGCAGAGTCTATGCCAAATTATATTCCAGCATCTATACCTGTTCAAAATAATGTCCAAAATGAGAAGGTTAATACGAACCAAGATTCAGGATACCCAAATTTGTCATATGAGGTTCAGGAATTAAAGAATGTCCTAACAAAGATGGGAAATCTTTTTTATAGTTTTGTTAAAAATGATATTAAATCTAGGGAAAATGTCAGAAAGGAAATATTAAGATATGAAGGTTCGAATATTGAAATTCCAAATATCTTAAGCGTTCAATTTAAGGATACCAGTCAATCAATCATACATTACTTGGATATTATTTTTGCTTCATGTTGTGGAATCCTTAGAAGTTTAACTGCTAGGGAAATACGTACAGCCAAAGTTTTGAACTCATATTTGAAGACTAGACAAAATGAAATCCGTTCTACCTTTAATAGTTCGAACTACCAAAATTTTTGTAATGAAGCAAAAAACATTAGATTGAGGTTGCATTTTAATGATGCTGTTTATATGGTAAACCAACAAATTTATGTGAGATTAGAATCATTTTGTCATTTAGAACCAAATGCCCAATATACTTTGAAAAGAAACAATCTTTCACAAATTTTAAATGCTGTTAAAAACGATATTTTTTGTAGCCTGAAAGATGATGCACAGAAAATATATTACAAACTTGCTTTAAAAAAATTAAGAGCAAGTTTATCCGTAACTGGGTTGACATTTGAATTAAACATGGAGATATCTGATAAAGATACAAGAACAATGGAACTACTCGAGCATAAACTGTATGAATTTGATCAAGATTACATGTCTCGTTTGTTTAGACCCGATTTTCAAGACAACATGATGCGATCCAATTTACATTCAGCAAATTCACAGCCAAACGCTAATGTTTTCACTTCAAAAAGGTCTCATTCTGCAAATTCTTCAGTTGATGTTAATATTCCTGTTACTAATCCTAATTCAGAAGCTACACAGCAAACACAATCAACTCAGAACATGAACGATCAAGCAATTAAATCAGTACCACAAATGGTACCAGTATCTAATACGTCACCAAGCATACCTGATCAAATTGAAAATCAAACATCCTCGTTAAAAACAGTATCGAACCGACCCCTTTTTACAGAAACCAATCAACAGTCGACAAATCGTCCTAAAAGTGTAAAACTTTTTTTTACTAAGACAATGAAGGATTTATTAGAAGCAAATAAAAAGGATTTAAGAAATAAGCAAGCTACTTATAGATTTGTCTGTGATATTATTAAAGACAAAATTGATAAAAGTCGTGATTACGTTTTATCGTTTGAAGATCCACACAATGAAAATAAAGAACCCAATTCAGCTGATGCTCAATCCAAGGTTCAAAATCTCATAAAATTTCTTGTTGAGTTTATTCCAAAAGATAGCTTACATGTTGTTTTAAAAAACTTAAATGAAATGAATAGCGATTCGGAACATTTAAACATTCAAGCAGAAATTGAACAGAATATCCCAATTGCTAATGAAGATAGCAATGCGGAAAAAGAGTTAGGTAAAATTTTCATACCTGGCACGACGGGAGATACTGATAATTTGGTTAATAAGCCTCCGAATCAACCTGAAGCACTTACCAACGTAAATGGTGATAATCACATTCATGCCAGCCAAAATCTGTCACTTTCTGATTCACGTCCAGATACACAATTGCATGCTTTTAATGATAGGACTGTTCCAAAGACTTTTTCGACTGGGTCTGCTAGTTCTCATGAATTGGAGTATTCATTATCAGGCGTCAACGATAATGAAAGGAAGGTTGGAAAGGTTGTGAATGAGAAGGTTCCATACTTTAACGAAATTTCAAATGAAGTTAATGGACAAAGTAGTCAATACTCTGTTCCTGAATCAACCCTAAGTGGACCGACTGTGGATCACGTGGACAGCTCGACTCCTACAGTTAATTCCAACATGCCACGTAATGTTAATAAAGCCAAAGGAATGAAATCTAATGTAGATCAGGAAATTTTAATGAAACAAAGGGTATTCCATAGTAGACAACCGGAGTTGGAAACGCATACAATAATAGAGGAGGCAAATGCTTTACAGGAAAAACATCCAAAAATTGATAAACCAAACAACCTTTCAACCGGTTCCAGTTCTAAAATTCTTGAAGACGATCAAAATGCTTCAAGAAATGATGTATTGAATAATTCCAATAAGACACCGCTGCAAGCGGATGTTCACGAACATCAAACAACTGAATCCGAAACCAAAAAGCTGCTTGAAAAGTTGGTCAGAGATAGAGTAGAAAGAGAGATGAAAAATCTGACGGAGAGATATGCTAAATTAAGGGCCGAAAATGATGCACCAGCTGAAAAAATAGCGTTGGAAGAGGTTATGGAGAAAGAGGCTAAGCTAAAGGCAGACAGAGAAACTAAAGAAGTTATTGAAAGAGAAGCTAAGATAAAGGCAGAAAGAGAAGCTAAGCTAAAGGCAGAAAGAGAAGCTAAGCTAAAGGCAGAAAGAGAAGCTAAGCTAAAGGCAGAAAGAGAAGCTAAGCTAAAGACAGAAAAAGAAGCTCAGCTAAAGATAGAAAGGGAAACGAGGCTAAAGACAGAAAGGGAAGCTAAATTGAAGGCAGAAAAAGATGCTAATCTCAAGGCAGAAAGGGAAGCTAAGTTAGAGGCGGAAAAAGAAGCCGAGTTAAAAGAAAAAAGAGAAGCTAAGGAAAACACTGAAAGAGAAGCCAGGTTAAAGGTAGAGAGGGAAGCTAGGTTAAAGGCAGAAAGAGACGCCAAAGCAAAGGCGGATAAAGAAGCCAAAGCAAAGGCGGATAAAGAAGCCAAAGATAAATTCGAGGCGGAAGCCAAACTGAAGTTAGCTAGAGAGACTAAAGAAAAAGCAGACATGGAAGAAAAAGAAAGAGCTGAAACTGAACGTAAGGAAAAAATAAATAGAGAGAATAGACAAAAAGCTCTACAAGAAGCAAAGGAGAGAGCAAAAAGGAAAGCAAATGAGATCTTAAAAGAGAAAGCTGAGAGAGAGAAGGATGAGAGAGATCAAAAAACTAAAACTGAAAGTGAAACAAAAGAAAAGCCAAAAGGATTGTTAGGATTTTCGTTACCAACATCAATTACTAAAAAGTTTTTAAAACGCCAAACCAGTGTTACTAATACTAATAAGTCTGAGACTTCATTACCCCCATTACCGCCACCACCATTACCCCCAGCTAATAATAATCCACAAAAAGGGCTCAAAGAAGATAATAAAAGTACAAATACATCACCTCCATCATTGCCACCATTGCCACCTCCACCTTTGCCTCCACTACCACCGCCACTACCGCCTGCACAAGCATCTGAAACTGGAGCCTTATCGTCTACAGATTCCATTGATGAAGAATCTAGTTTTGTTGTTAATATGAGCAAAAAACATCGTGCACGTGCATTAGAGCCCGATAGTGATGATGATATTGTTAAAAGAAGAAAATCTGATATTTCAAATGACGGTCTGAATATGTTTAAACAAGCTCCAGGTATAATGAAAAATGTTAACAAAGATAAAAAGAAGAAAGGTAACAAATCTAAAGTTAAATTTTCTGATCAAGAAATTATTGATTTAACCGAAAATGACTAGAATTTATGGTATATATTATAGTTATTGTACTTTTAATTAATGTGAAATAAGTAAATAAATGAATTTAAGTAGAAAAGTAAAAACAATGATAGATAAGGCATTATAAAAATGGTATGCCAACAGATACACTTTTTTTATAATCAATATACTCATCACCAAAAAAGGAAATTAATTTCATTTCTTCAAATTTAATTCTTTTCCCAAAAAAATTATATAATAAAGCTAAAAAAACCAGAAATGTCATTGGGTTTAGTAATAACAATTGAGTACCCAAGGCCCAATAAAAAAATCCAACATAAGATGGATGTCTTGAGTAAGAGTAAATGCCAGTTTTAACCAACTTATGATTTTTTAATTTTGTTGTAGCGATTTTATGCGAAAAGCTAACACCAGCTGTAATCATTGCACTTGATCTTAAAAACTGCCCCAAAATAGTTAATAAAAACCCCAGTTGGCGAATGAACCAAAAAAACCGGGTAGACTTTTTATTTGATTTAAAATCAGGAAAAAAATAAACTTCAATAAAGAATTCAATTAATGCAATTAAGTGTGCAACATGATACTCCAAGCCATTATTAATGACATAAGAATCGAGCGAAACTTTATCATATTGAAATTTTGCAGTTACATAATATTCCAGGAAATGAAATAATGAAATAAAACAGAAGTAAATTGCCAAGGACTTATATTGGATAATAAAGATTGACAAGAATGAAATGCCAAATACTATGCCTAAAATGAAAGCTGTGAGTGAGACTCCAGGTAGTGGATTTTCAGATACTATTTTATGATAATGGTTGTACTCTAGTAACAATCGATCCACTGAATCGGCTTGTTTGTGTGAATTTCCATCCATTTTTTGTTGACGACGGATGTGGATAAAAACTTTCTATAATTATGCTATGAAAGACTTAGTTCGTGGATCCATGTATATATAACTACATATGAGCCTGTGGTGGCATTGGAATGGACGGTAAATTATCAATGCTTCACGAAAAGTGCGATTGCCTAATTGGGATGTGTCAATTGAGTGTGGAAGAAACATGAATTTTGGCTTTTTCTTTTCTCTTATTATCTGAATTTAAATTCATTATTTAAGTGCAATTATAGGGCCGGGGACTTGATTCAGTGAACCTGGTGACATAGTGGTTTGGTATTTATCAGTATATACTTATAAATACTATAAGTGTCTATTTACAAAAGACTAAACCACTGTCAAAATGCGATAGTAGATACCATGGCTTCGCAGAAAAACGCACATATAGTAATCAAATCGATGTCAGTTTAATATAAGTTGCCAGTATCTGAAAGTACCACCTATAATTTACTGAGTTGTAGCTGTAGCTGTAGCGGTAGCTGTAGCTGTATAGAGTAAGCTGGGATTATTTTGTACCACAACCACCACCTCACTTTACATCTCTACACCAGAGAGATGCCCGCGTCTACAAAAACAAAAGTTTCTGGTTTTCCGCATTCGGTAAATCCTTTCAAGAAATGATATCGGAGTCGAAGACGGACTTATTTTTCCTGATTACGCAACCACGAAATCACGAAATTACAGAATCACGAAATTACAGAATTACGAAATCACAAAATTACGAAATCACAAAATTTCGCTCATTACGTTTCCTTCCCAAGATGAAAACTAAAAAGAAAAGGTAGAGCTGGACGTGTAGGTCTTAACCATACTGTTTTGACAGCAACTACAATACACTTATGATGGCCTGTGATGAGACTGTAAATATCATATATATCCTAATCCATGTACTGTAGCAAAGGGTAACAAACCAATGGCATCTCCGGGTGTGGTGAGTTTAGTGTAGTGTAGTGCAGTATAGTGAAGTCATAGCAGCTGTCCAGCTAGCAATTAATCGCACTTTTGTTCCGGGACTAGACCCTAGTACAAAAATAAAAATCTGGTGCAAATCATATTACACCATGATATGGTAGAAGGCAAAAATAGCAGTTCCGATCGATACAGATGGTTAACTGAAATATAGAGAACAGACGTTTCTCAGAACTTAATCATGTGACACGAGAGACAGCTCACGCAACGACAACATTGTAAAATATGAAGGAAGGGCAAACAGTATTGTAATTGTAATTGCAATGGTAATTCTGTTGTGTATCTCGGAACCTCCACCGTAGTCGCTTTTGAAAATTCCCCGGCACCGTTTCGCTCTTGTTCAAGAGGAAAATTCTCGTAGTGTCAAAAATATTTGCCAACGGATTGCACTACAACTTGGGTTGTCTTGATCAACAATCAAATCAGAGACGCTGTAGGTTCGGCATGCATCTAACATGCTCCATATATTAATGATAACAAGCATCCACCGTAACAGTACATCGCAGTTGACACAGTCAGACATTAACAAGTGGTAGTGTCCCCCCCCTTTGTACTCCGAGATGGCCTTACAAACATCGCGAACATTTCCTTTCTTCCTTCCCGATTCACTTATCTATCTCACCTTTCCTGCTCTTGCTTCTTTTCAGAAAAATTATACCCTCTGTGTCCATCCCATTCCCTCTCCGTTACGTACAACGTCCCTTTTGTCTTTTAATCAACATTATCTTTAACTTCTTTTAAAACTATTTTGTTTTTTTAACTTCAAAATGCTCAAACAATTCTCCACTCTAAATAAAACTGCTTTCATGTCAGCATCTAGAAATTACTCCTCCAAAGTTGCAGGTCAATACTTAGGTTCTCCAAACGCCAATGGTAGATACGAAGTCACTCTAATTAAAGGTGACGGTATTGGTCCAGAAATTTCCGAAGCCGTTATTAAGATTTATGATGCAGCTAAAGTTCCAATTAACTGGGAACCAGTTGATGTTACTCCATCATTAATTAATGGTGTCACCACCATCCCACAACCAGCTGTTGAATCAATTAAAAAAAATAAGATTGCATTAAAAGGTCCATTAGCAACCCCAATTGGTAAAGGTCATCAATCAATGAATTTAACTTTAAGAAGAACTTTCGGTTTATTCGCAAATGTTAGACCATGTAAGTCTGTTAAAGGTTACAAGACTCCATATGAAAATGTTGATACCGTTTTAATTAGAGAAAACACCGAAGGTGAATATTCCGGTATTGAACATATCATTGTTCCAGGTGTTGTCCAATCAATCAAATTAATTACTAGAAAAGCTTCTGAAAGAGTTATCAGATATGCTTTTGAATATGCAAGATCAACAGGTAAATTAGAAGTTTTAGTTGTTCATAAAACTACAATTATGAAATTATCTGATGGTTTATTCGTTCAAATTGCAAAAGAAATTGGAAAAGATTACCCAGATGTTAAGTTAAGTTTCGAATTAATCGATAACACCTCATTAAAGTTAGCTTCTGACCCTTCATTCTTCAAACATTTGGTTATGGTTATGCCAAACTTATATGGTGATATCTTATCTGATTTATCTTCAGGTTTAATCGGTGGTTTAGGTTTAACCCCTTCAGGTAATATGGGTGAAAAAGTTTCAATTTTTGAAGCTGTCCATGGTTCAGCTCCAGATATTGCAGGTAAAGGTTTAGCAAATCCAACTGCTTTATTATTATCTTCTTGTATGATGTTGAGACACATGTCATTAAACGAGTATGCTGATAGAATTGAAAAGGCAGTCTTGAAGACTATTGCTTCTGGTCCAGACAATAGAACTGGTGATTTGAAGGGTACTGCTTCTACTTCTCATTTCACTGACGCTGTCATTGCAAATTTATAAATTTAATTAAAGAAAAAAATCTTTAGAAACTTTTTTTCCTTTTTTTAACAAAATTTATTTGATTAGCTAATTAGTTAATTCATTAATTAATTAATTAGTTAATTATATTATTTTTATTTTGTGTTTTAATGATGATCAATTATGATTCATTTTATTTAATATGCAATATATTTATATAAATTACATACATTACATATATTACATATATATTTATTTATTTATTCATTCTTTTTATATTATTTTTCGATGAATTTAACGCTCATAGTATTTTTATAATTAAAAGGTCCATGAAAACATAGATAAAAAATATTTCCGATGTTTGATCTCCGATTTTTCCGGAGAAAAGAAAATCCAATTCGAAATTAAAAAATCTCAAAAACACACCTGTACACCACAGTGGAGCGAGCTTGCGTATAATTATTTTCACTCATGATCTTATCAATAGGAATATAAAAAATCTATGCTTTTTTAATATAATGTCAACAAATAAAATAATATCTCAAATATGGTCTTCAAATATATTGTGTGAAATATCAATTGATTCAAGATTTAATAATAATAAAATTTATTACACATTGTTGCAAAGAAATTCATATTTGCATTTAATTTTACCAGACTTGGTAGATTATTTTCAATTAAAAAAGACTAGCATTAGTAATATTTGGTTTGAATGTGATGGAATTGGAATTAAATGGAATTTACCCGTGGGTGTCTGTGTTGACTTAACTAAAGTTACTCAAAAAGACGAACATGACGATAAATATGATAACGAGAGTGAAAATGGAAGTAATGATAATCATGTTTGGAAATTAGTGTTAAAACTTAGCGACTATCCCTTTGAATATATTATTCCAATTGAAGAAGATGATATTAATGAATCCGATGATGAGATAAATTTAAAGTTTTTACAAAATTATTGGATGAATCAAATCAAAGAAATTTGTTTTATTTTGAATGGATCCAGTAATATAATTATGTCATTAAGTAAAAATGATTCTCATTTTTTTTACAAATCAATTCTTGACCAGAAGCCTGACGTCTTTGAAAAATATTTTAGAAAACTAATTCCAACAAATATCATCAATTTAAATAACTTGCCTTTAAAAATTTATTTACCGTTAGGTAACAAAATTTTGCAACCAAATTTAAGAAAAATTTACGGCTCAAATATAAGGAAAGTTTTATTAGGTAAATTATTACAAGATTTGCTACCCGAATTGTTTCCATCAAATTTAATGTACACAATTGCGTATCCAATATGCCATGGCATTATATTACCATTAAATTCAACTATTATTGATTTATATATTGCGATGAAATATTTGGACGGGTTTCAACATATTTCTATTAGGATGATTAATTAATATAATAAAATACCCATCCTCTCTATATATATTTAATTTGGAACTTCAAAAATTGCTTGTAACCAACATCTATACATTTTTAATTGTCTCTTTCTATTAACTAATAATCTTTTATCGGTTGCAATTCTTTTCTCAATAAATCCTCCTTCTTTACAAAAAACATTCCTAATTTCATCTTCAGTAAAAAAATAAACTCTTGTACCATCACCTCTAACATAAAAATTATCATCTAATAATCTATTCTTTTTAAATCGAACTTGTGCTAAATCATAACGACCATAATCTCTAAATAATATGTGCCCACCAGGTTTCATTATTTTCTTTAAATTTTTCATTGCGTTATCCCATTGTCCTGGATTTAATGCTGAAAATATAAAGATCATAACAGCAATATCGACACTATTCTCTTCTAAATCTTCTGGTATATTGCCCTCTTCATTTGATAAATCCCAAACGCTACTATAACAATTACCGCTTTTGTGTAATTTTTCAAAATCTTTATTTCCTTTAACTAAATCAACAGCAATTTTTGAATAATCACAACCAAAAACTTTTAATTTTTTATTTTCATTCTTACTTAAAATTGGATACATAGTATTGCCTGCACCACATCCAATCTCCAAAATTGTTTTATTACCTGAATTTTCCTTAGTGCATTCAAATAAACTTGGGAATTCGATTTCTAACCAATTTCTATCTTTAAAAAAATTCTCTCTATTATTTTTATAAAAAATATCCCAATATTTTGCAGGATTAGAATTGTATTGATTCTTATAAAATTCTGAAACGGGATTCTCTTTTTGAAAATCTAAATTTTTATTAAATGTTTCTAGTTGTTCTTCATCCCAATCAACATTATCCCATGCATTGTGCGCAAAAACATCAGCTTCTTCTGTTAAGTATCTTTGACCAAATTGAAAAGGTGTATCACGGCCTAATCTTGATTCAAGAGACGGCTTCTTTTCCTTAATTTCTCCTGCGTCAGTCATTATGGTTTTATAAAACTATAATAGGAAATATAGTAAAACCAGATACACTGAAAATTTTTTTAGTTTAAATCTCCGCGTTATCGCTGGATCTGGTAAATTTTTCAACTTAGCCATCTTGGATATCATCTAATATTAATTGTTAAATCCATATTACTGAACGACTGGCTAATATGACGAAAAATGAAACATTAATAGAATGTTTAACTGATTATGTCGATCTTTAATTAGTCTCAAATATAATTTATTTTTTCTTTTTAATGCTCTTTTAGTTCGAGTAATAATTGATAACTAAATAAAAAATTAGTACAAGATGAGAAAGTTTAAAGGTGACATAATTGATCCCGAATTAGATTTTAAAAGATCAGTGGCGAATAGGTCAAATTTAAGTATTGCAACATTACCCCCAATTCCAAAATTTAGTGAAGGTTATTTGGATAATAACCAAAAAAGAATAAATTCAAGAGAATTAAGTATAAGGAAAAGAATGAGTATACCTGTTCCCCCATCACCTACATCATCACCTACAGTACAGATGAATAGAAATTTAAGCATTGGAAACATTTCTGAATTAAATGATTTTAAAAGCCCTTTAAAAAATAAAAATAAAAATGAAAAAAATTTTATTAAGTTAAACAAACTTGGAACTGAAGGTGAATCTTTTAAAGATAATATTATTATTCCTAAACCAAAAATTAACGAAAACTCGAATGCTTTTTTTGCAAAATTAGGTAAAAGGGTTAGTTCTTTTGGTATGCTGTTGACAAAAGGTGGAAATGCTGATAATGATAGTGTCGAAATTAATGATAATCCTGTAATATCCTCAGTAGGAAATAAAACGTCTAGTTTGGAAGGTGATGCACAAAATTATGATAATTTAAGGGCCAATTTTGTGAAATTGAATATTGAAACTGAAATTAATTCCGATACTGAATTGATTGATGAATTTAATTCAGATTCTGATGCTGAATTGGATATTATAAATTTGGAAAAAGAATCCAATGTTATTGTTAAGGACAACAAATTAAGTGTTCACTTTGCTAATGAATCTTTTTCATCATTGATATCAGCTTTTATTAATTCCTATTCAATTTCGGGTGAAAATGTAAGTAATTCACAACATGACTCCTCCACATATGCATTGTCTAATCAAGGCTCAAATTCTGTCTTTTCATTTTCAGATATTTCAGGAATGTCTTCAGAATCTACATATTCTGATGCTTTTAGTTCCTTGTGTGCTCAAAACACAAACATACCAGTGAAAGAAGCTAAAGAATTAAGAACTATGAATTACAATAGATCTCTGCCTAGTACGCCAATTAAAAAGATGAATCAATTTAGACTTCGTGATTATGATAACAATACTGAAAGCATTAAAATTATTGATCCTTCATTACCTCCAATTCTTCCAAAACATAATTCATCTCATTATGAATCCTCTAATTTATCTTCTGAGTTCTATGACTGCGATGATTTCTCGTTTGTTTCAACAAAAAGCTCTATAAAACTAGTTTCTAAAGCTTCATCGAACCATAGTTCTCCAAATACAGTGGATTATATATATAAACCATATATAAAAAGAAATTCTATGAGTATCAGGGACACAATGACATCTGAATCTCCTTCAAAGCAACCGAAAAAAATTCAAATACCTAAAGATACAAGCATATTTACAAGAAATCCGCCTCAACGCAAAAATTATGGCGACATCAAAAATAAGAGTAGGTTAATTGATGATGAAAAGGAAAGGTCCATCTCAATGCAGTATCTGAAAAAAGTTGGTATTGAACCATTCATGCTAAGCGGATACCAGGATAATAACCATTTAAAGGTTATTAATCCTGAATAGGCTTTCTATGTTAAATTATTTAATTTTTTGGTTTTCGTTTTTCGGTAAGGTTTATTGTTATATATCATTTTTTTAAGTTCGAAGTTTTTATTATTAATTATTTTTTGTCAAATATCTACGCAAAATTTAAATACTATAGACCTAATCTTGCGGCTTTAAATCTACTCATTCTCTGAGTGTCATCAATGAGTTCAAACTCTTTCTCCTTTTCCGTTTTCTTAAATCCTCCTTTATATTTATGAAGCATTCTGGTTCTTAGCTTGGTGTAATCTAAAGAAACTTTAGAATTCAGATTCTCATCATTTAGTTCAATGTCTAAATCATCATCTGGAATTGCATTACTTTCATTGACTTCAATTATATCATGTTCAACAATACGAGTAGCAACCATTGGACCATCATCATCGTCATTATTATCATCGTCATCATCTAGCATATCGCTGGCTTTTGATTTGATTCCTTCCGCAAGATTATTGATTTCTGTAACTCTATTATGTAATTTTGATTTATCTTTCGCTTCGATTGTGTTATTATGCTCTTCAAAATCATTTAATTCTTCAATCACCTGTCCTTGAGTTTCAATGTCATCATCATATAATCCCAACACATACGCCTTGGCCATGGTATCCATATCATGTTGTAAGTTATTATAATCTAATTCAGTGCTCATAACTTCCACCTTTCCTTCTTCTATGGTATGTTTCTTTTCAAGTTTTGAAAAAAAATGACTGTCCTCTTTACCTATCTGTTCCAGTGATTGCCTTGCTTTATCAGCGGTAGAAGCTATTGAGGCATTATCTAGAATTTTTTCAGCAATATATTCGTCCAACAAACCTTCATCGTCATCGTCAAATAAATCTTCATTTATTTCAGAACGAATAATTTCATAGTCCTCATCATTATAAGAAGGATTTATAACCAATGGATTATCATCTTTCGGTGTATTAATTACAACTGAAGCGAAACTTTTTTTAGTCATGGGATTTAATGGTTTTAAAGATCTCATCTGTTTGTTCAAGATTGTGTTTTTTTTACTTTGTTCTTTCAATTTTTCTTTTTTTTCGCCAACTGCAATCATTTTTTGGGCAGCTTCTTGTAACTTTTCATAAACATCCTTAGTAATATGCGTTGATTGAAACTGTTTACCCATCTCTGCGGCCCTGGCCATCTTAAATCTAGATGGCGTACGGTCTCTGCTTAATTTAACAAATGACTGAGCATCTTCTTTGCTCGGCATATTAGCGTCAAGCTGTTTTTTCAAGTCAATGGGATCAAACGTTTTAAACACATCATGTCCCAGCCTTTTTTCCTTTGAATCAGTTGAAGAGACAGTATTAATTGTTCTTTCAACCACATCAAAAGTAACGTTATCATTTTCTTCAAACTGCTCGCCCTCTTGATTTTGCTCAGTAACATCTTCATTTTCCATTCTTGCCATCTTGAATTTAGACATCACTTTTGAGTTTTTGGGCTTCAAAAATTCCACTTCATTCTCCACTTCAGATTTTCTTATATCATCCCATATATTATCCACTTGTTTGACATTCACAGTATTATTGAAGGAGACACTTTTTTTAGGTTTTTTGCTTCCCACTTTTTCAAATTTAGAATCTGATATTTGCATATTTACATCCATTGATGGAGGAGCTGTAACTACAATTGCTTTTTGATCATCATTAAATTTAGATTTTCTTAGCTCGAGAACTTTTTGCATAAACAAGTCACCTGCACGACCTCCAAACATATTGTTCATTGCTCTCTGTTGAATAATATCATCTTGATCCTCTTCAGAATCATTAACTTCATCATTATCATGTTCTGTACCTTCAAGCTCCCACTCTTCATCAAATTCGTCCTCGTCTTCTTCTTCGTCTATTTGATCCGCAAGTAGCTCTAGAGTCAACAAGTCGGTGGGATCAATATGAGATTGATATTGAAAAGATTGAACTTTGGGGGTATCAATCGTATCCTCAACATTTTCAAATAATTCCGTTGAAACAATATCTTTTTGCTTTACTTTCTGAATATCTTGGACTTCAGGATCAACAGCTTTTGAAATCTCCTTGCTTTGCAATCCCATATCTTCAAAGAGTGCAGATAATTGATCTTCATCGACTTCGCCGTCCTTTTCCTGATTATTCTCTCCATCACCTTTTTGTAATGATGGAATACGTTCGACAGAACTTTCAATAATATTACCATCTTCGTCAATTTCTTCCCTTATCATAAATGGTCTAAACTCTTCCTTTTGAACTTCCTGTAATTCCTCTTTTAACTCTTCTTTTCTTTCTATTTTATTCAATAATCTGAATGAGCTTTTGATTATGTTACCACTTTCATCAACTTCTTCTTCATTAATATTAACATTCTTTTGAGATTTAATAACATTTATATTTTTCGATTCCCTCTTCTCTTGGGGCTTCTTTTCAAATATTTCATTAAACTTATTAGGGTGTTCGTAGGGCTTTATTTGACTACTCATAATTGAATCGTCATCATCGAGTTCTTCTCTGATATCCATTATAGGTAAATTATCGTGAGAGTGTTCTACAACGCCTTTTTCTACCGTCTTCTCAAAAGTAACTGGATCATCAAATGAGTTAATAGTTTTTAAGCTTCTGAACAAGGTGACCAATTTTTCTCTAGATTGCTTACGTAGTACAATATCTTTGTCCAAGATTTCAATTTTTTGTTCAATGTCTAATAATTTATTTTCAAAGAATTCAAGTTCTTTATTTGCTTCCTTTTCAAATATTTCATTTGTCTCTTCAAGTTCTTTAATATTTAAAGTGTCTTTCTTAAATTTCTTTGATAGTTTAATGAACTTTGTTAAATGCTCATGCTCATGCTCATAAAAAGTTTTAATAGACACTAGATTCCCTAGTATAGAATCAATAATACCTAATTCCTTTTCCATTATTTCCTTGGTATTTGAATCAACTAAATTGAAAGTAAGTGAGATTATTTTATAGTGGACAATCAAAAGTTTTCCTAAAATATTCTACGCCTTTTTTTTTTTCTTTTTTCTTACCATGATTTTTACGGAGTTTTTTCATTTCCATATTAGCTTTGTTTCTCTTCCAAGAATTTACAGTTGAATAAATGCCACCATATGGACAAGTTGTTATTGGTCCCCCAGGGTCAGGAAAATCCACGTACTGTAATGGTATGAACCAATTTTTAAATTCAATAGGTCGTAATTCTTTGATTGTCAATCTTGACCCAGCGAATGATAGGCTACCTTATGATTGCACACTTGATATTCGTGATGTAATTACACTTGAAGAAATTATGCATGATGAAAACCTTCATCTTGGACCTAATGGAGGATTAATATACTGTCTTGAAGTGTTTCAGCAGAGTTTGGATTTTTTCATGGATCAAATAAGACAATTGATTAAACTTGGTATAGATAGTGAATCAACTTACATTATATTTGATTGTCCTGGTCAAACGGAGTTATATACCAACAATCCAATATTCAATCAAATATTCCAAAGATTAGTAAAAGAATTAGATTTTAGATTATGTGTTATTTCATTAGTTGATTCTATGAGTATCACCATTCCTTCAAATTGGATTTCATCACTATTATTGACATTGAGATCCATGTTACAAATGGATTTACCACAGATTAATGTTATTTCTAAAATAGATTTGTTAAATTCTTATGTTCAAAGTGATAAATTGGATAAAGTTGAGAGATCTAAGAGAGGCGAACAGATTACTGATAAAGGCGGATTACCTTTTAATTTACAATATTATACAGAAGTGCAAGATTTAACTTATTTGATACCATATATTCGAACCGAAAATAACCAAAGCTCACATCAGTATTTCAATCAGAAATATGAAAAACTAACTGAAGCCATAGTAGAATTAATCGAGGATTTTGGTCTAATCCAATACCAAGTACTATCCATAGAAGATAAAACATCAATGATTAACCTTCTTTCTTTAGTTGATAAATCCAATGGTTATTGCTTTGGCACCAATGAATTAGGAGGCGATTCAATTTGGGCAGATGCAGTTCGTCAGTCATCAATGGGATTTATGGAAGATATAGATATACAAGAAAGATGGATCGATGAAAAGGAAAAATGGGATGAATTAGAAGAAGAGAAAAGGAAAGAACTAACGGAATATTTCAAAGAACATGATAAACCGTTTGATGTAGAAACAGAATGGGAGGATTCCTTAAAAGAATGGGAAGCCAATAATAAAAAAACGCTTTCTAAATAATTAATACCATTATAGGTCTGTAATAATATTTGCGTTGCAAGGAATCATTTTCTATATATATTTATATTTATATTCAACATTATTTATACAATTTCACTTCTTAATTTCTTCTTCTGCATCTGCCATTACTTTACTGATATTTTCGTCAATACCTTCAGAATCGCTTGAAAGTAAGCTTTTTAAGTCATCCAAAACTTCTTTTATTTTTGAATTCACGCTAGGAATCATTCTTTCCGTTTCATCTTTAATTTGGACAGCACTTTTACAGATATATTTAGTTTCTTCGTCAGCTGCATCAGCTTCTAGTTTTCCCTCCAAAACCTTAACATATTGCTCATGTTCTTTTAATTCTTCAATGTAAAGGTGCTTATCTTTCAACAATCTACCCAAAGCACTGACTTTGATTTGTTTTTCCGAAGGAGCCATGCCGTGAAAAATTATATTATGATCTTCTATGTTGAACGTGTAAGAATATGCGTAGAAGACAAAGAGGAAGGCAATGCGCCGTTTTTATGGTATTTTTCAAAATCTGATTATCTGCGCCGATAGTCTGAAACAGCAAGAAAATAAAACAATAATAACATTAAGCTATACATTCCGAATAAGTTTATAAATAACGATCATACATATTACTCTAGCTCAAGGTCATTATCATTATCATTATTCCTATTAGTTTTGTCTTCCTGTCCCTTAAAACCCTCAACTTCTCCAATATAATTTAAAATTTTACCGGACGCTTTAAATCTTGATAAAGAATCGACCTCACCGTATCTATTATTTGTCGTTTCAAACGTTTTGTTTAAATTACCATGGTCATACAAAAATCTATGAGCCCTGTTTAAATCATCCACCGAAGCACCTACAGATGTATTCCTATACATACCTTTCTTAATTTGAAGGTAACTGATCTGTTTACCAGATGATAATTCTTCAGGAAGATTGGCAAATCTCGGATGTTGGGCTGGTAAAGCAGTATAATATTGGCTTGAATTTTGATAAGGTACGGTTGATGATGTTCCTAAGACAGCAGCTGAAGTAACCATCATCTGTCCATTCACCTTAGTCTGTGAGTAGGATGTAGATGGCAGATATTGGTTATGAGCTGAATTCGTTGCTGGGAAAACATATGAAGTTGGAGGCAAAGTTAGAGGCGAAAATGGCTCATTGGATGTGACATTTGCTGAATAAGAACCATTGGAATTTTGGCTGACTTGTCTTTGAATATTTTGAGAATCATGAGCGGGCTGTTTTTTAATCCAATCAAACTTCTTATCTTTGGCAATTTTTTCAATTTGAAGGTAAAAACTATAAAGACATTCTATAACTGGAATTTTTATTTTCAAACTTTCTGCAACTTTTATTAGCTGCACTAAACATAATGAAATGTACGTGTTAAAATGATTTTCAAAATTGTAAATACAATTTGGTTTGTCCAAAAATTCGGAGATTAAAGCATTTGTTGCTTTCTTACCTCCCTTAATTTGATAATTAGAATATAATAAATTATATTCTTTCACAAGCTGGTCAAAATATTGATCTGCACTTTCTAAATTTTTTGGTTCAGGCAATTCAACTGCTCCGGAAGAATAAGCAACTTCTAACAAGTTATAGAAGCAGCCTTTTATGACTGAAGAATAATTGATATCGGATACATCAAGTTGGCCATATACTAAAGATAATATTTCAAAATTCACAAATGGAATTATTTTTTTCCATGAACAACTATTGAGAGTAGGGCTCATACCCTCTTGAGCTATGGAACATGGGAAAACACCACTTGCTTTTAATTTTTCTACAAATGAGTTTAGTTTTTTGCTTAAAGGACCCTTACCACTCATAATATCTAAGATTTGAGAAGAGGTTTTAGAAAGAGTAGATCCAATAACAGTGTTCACTTTATTTCCAACATGACTGTAGATGTTCTTTTGATTTGCATTAATAATTCTAACGTTAGCCTCACATACAACACTAAGCACAATATTTTTGATAAATATGCTCTGTAAAAAACTTTCTAATCTAATACCCAACGAAGAATCCACTATTATAATCGTATTATTTTCAATAACGTCTTTTAAATCTTCAGCATACTTACTTAGGGTTTTATGATCATTAGCACAAATGAGAACAAAATCAATACTTTTATTTTTCAAATTGAGTAAATCATTAGAGTCATGAAAATACTCTGCTGGACTAAAACTTTTATCATTGTTGAATGCTTTAGAAGACCAATTGATACTATTAGTTTCAGAGTCGACGCAATTGGATTCTACTGGGATGATGGAACAACCAACAGTAGATAAACGCCATGATAAGAAGGCACATGCAGGTGAATCACCAACTGTTTTTGTATTGCAATTAGTAACTTTACTTACAATCACACAAAATATAATAACAAAAGGTGATTATAACATACTATAAAGCACCGTAAGCTGATCCGCCATGATGTCTTTTATCAGAGAATATATATCTTATACCAACTAACAAAATTAAGGAAAGTGTTTAGAAAGAAAGTAAGAAAAAAAGCATGCTGAGGGGGCAACATCCTACAACAAACATGATGCGTTTAGAAACATGTTGCCCTCGCTAGACATGCGACGCCTACTGAACGTTGTAACCCTTCATCATATCAAAAATAACATTGTCTTCTTTTTAAACAAGGCTACACAAGTAGTTACAAAAACACAAGAATATAAAATGATGTGATTTGTAATACCGGAGTAAAGCCGTCTTTACTATAATTATCAAAATTCAAGTGCCCGGCTTTATAAAGTTACTTGTATCATCTGATGTTAATACTGGATATTTTTAGGTTTGTTTCGTAAATTTGAATTTAATCTGAAATATCTAGCAAGCCTGTTGTCTCGATTGATAATACTTGTTCCATAAACGCTATTTGGGTCTGGCAGATGGTCTTCAGAAATGATGACATCTGTTGACATCTGTTTGACCAAACCTATTGAGAAGGTCATTTTGTGATATTTCAATTCTTTCTGATCAAAGGCTATAGGTAAATATAAAAAGTCTACGCTGCTACCTCCGTTGTCGCTTTTTCTCCGTCACCAAGTATACAAATATAAGACAGAAGTCAAAAAATCTTTTATTGATTTCACCCACACAAACAGTCCCAAGCAAATCATCAACGACTTCAAAATAATTGACTAAAATACTAGGAGAAGTTTGAGTTTTTAGTGTGAATTTTGGCAATTGAAGCTTTTATGTTAAATCTAGTTATGGTGTTTAAAGTAACAAGTCTCAAGTTGGTTGTTGTTTTCAACTTCATTGCCCGCACGGATAGTCATATTACATTATAAATAATAATTAGTATCCCGAAATTATGCGACTTAAATCCTATACCATGTGTTTTAACATGTTCCTATATTATATACATGATTTGATTACTTTATACATGAATATGCACCCAATTCACCACATTACGATTTTATTGTTTAAATTTCAAAATTTGAAATTTCTTTTGTCCTTTTGTTTTTCCTCTTCTTTTGGCTTGGACAAGAAGTTATAAGCATCAATCTTTGCCATTTTACTTAATGAAGCTTTGAAATCTTCAGGCTCTGCTTCTATAGCATCTCTATAATCTTTTTTAATTTTTCTCTTTAGTTTCTCTGCATCTCTTTTCTTTTGTCTCCTTAAATTTTCCTTCTTTTTTTCCAATCTCTCAAAATAAAACGTATTTTCTTTGGTTGATTGTATAGCAGATTTTTTAGTCAAAGCCCATAAATCACCCATTTGTGATTTTCTAGCATCATGGTATTCCTGTTTTCCAACAGATTTAGAAATATGCCATTTTTCAAGATGTCCAGATGGAGCACAAACATCCATCACAACAAAACCTTTCTTTTTTAATGGAGCACCTAAAATTCTCGGATATTCTTCTAATTTAGTTGCTTGAAAACCAATTGGTCTGATTAATTTTTCATTTTCCCTTTTTTCTTGCAGTAAGATAGGATCTTCAGTTGACCTTTCAACAATTAAATAAGAAAAAGAAGCAGTTTCAAAATCCAAACCACCATCTCTACCACGACCAGCCTTAGCCAAACCTTTGATACCAACACCACTATTCTTATCTGTCCATTTGGTTGCCAATTTTTTACCTCTCTTTAATTCTAATAAGTAATCAGGTCTATGAACATCAACATTAAAATTACAAAATCTTAACTTTTTACCAATTTCACCAAACCTAAAAACATCAGGTTCAAAAAATTGAAGCGGGCATTTACCATGATGTGAACAAGGTGCAACAATTTTTAAATCTATTGGTTCAGAAACGACATCTTCATCGCCCTCTTCAATAATTTCAAACTCTTCTAGTAATTCACTTTCAATTCCTTCCATAGCCTCTTCCTTTTCCTCCATTGTAAGTCTAGATAGATTTGATACTGACTTTTTAACAGAACTTTTAAATGGTCTAGGGATTTTTTCTAATTTATTTTCATTATTTTCAGGTCTTAAAATAACTTGTCTAGCTCTAGTTATTATTTCAGAACCCAACGGATTACCTCTTTCAAGAACTACCAAATGACCACCAGGTGATAATCTTTTAACAAACTTTTCCAACTTTTGGTCAACTTGAAGTGGAAAATTATCTTTCGATGTTAACATCTGATGTTGAACAATAATTAAATCATATTTTCTGTCAGATGATCTTAAATTATCCAATATAACTGACTTAATATTAAGTGCTTTAGTCTTAACTTTACCAACAT
The DNA here is from genome assembly GCA_030580115.1 of Kregervanrija pseudodelftensis. Lineage (NCBI taxonomy): Eukaryota > Fungi > Ascomycota > Pichiomycetes > Pichiales > Pichiaceae > Kregervanrija > Kregervanrija pseudodelftensis. The sequence continues at coordinate 30,683 of JAKTSJ010000047.1, forward strand.
ATTCATCATTTTCTTTCATAATTTCTTGACCATTTTCATCAAGGTCAAAAGTAATTTCCGCTTGAACTTCAGTTTCCGGTTCATTTTCATTTTCATTTTCTTTTTCATTATCCGTAATTTCATGGCTTTCTTCACTTTTAGCTCTAGGATAATATTCTATAGCTTGTCGACTCAATAAAATTTTAGCTTTTCTTTCCATATGATAACTACCATTAATAACAACATCCTTAATATCGGGATTGAATTCCTCTCCCATAACTTCATTTAAAGCTAACATACCAACACCAGGTCCATAACCAACATCTAAGACACTGTTTATATTTAATTTTTTTTCATCACCAATTCTTTTCATTAACTCATCTAAAACTTGATACGCAATTGCATAATCTTGTGCAAAACTGGTCGCAATTGTAACATCAGCATCTTTTTCCTTTTCACATCTCGCTCTTAATTCATTGTCATTTACCTTTTGATACCATTCAACAGCATATTGTTTTAGAGCTTTTGGTTCATATAAATATAACATATTATTCTGCACTGCCTTGCTGATGACATTTGGAATGAAGATTCTTGAATGATTGACTCTACCTGCTAAAGTTTCACTTGATAATCTAGCATCCTTACTAGTTGCGCCATCTAATAGCTCTCCACTTTGTTCATCTCTATAACGTGGATCAACTCCCAATAGTGCTTCCTCTTGTGAAACAACTCGAGAATTATGTAAAGGATCACGATCATTATCGGCTTCATGAACAAGTTGACCAAATGTTTCACCACGAGATCTATATGCAAATTGAAGTTGTGACTTGTCTGTGTTTAGTGCTTTTGATGGATCCATTTTTGGTATTTCATCTGGATCGTGAATAGTTACATTTGGCCGAGAAGATGTTGAATTGTTTGATTGTGAACATCTGAAGGAAGTATGCAAAAACTTTCTGCTTAATAATATGTGTTTATTTGATCTTAATATAGGCCTCAACATTTTAATAAATTAGCTGAGTTTCGATCTTATGCCTGGAAAGGTGATATTATTGTGGTATTCACTTTAAATAGTTGAAAAAAATTTTCATGTTAACATTGGCGGCGCCACGAAAAAAAAGGTCCCATAGTAATAAAAAAAATTTGATTGAACAGAAGCGAGTTTTTATGATAACGATTTAAAATTTCTGACAGGAAGTGTTTTCTTTATTTTTCATTTCAAGCTAATGTATTCATGCTGTCTAATGATGATCAAAATGCGAAAGTGAAATTTATACCTAAAGTGAAAAGAAGAAGTTATCAACCGGCCGAAGCAAATAGTGCAGTGACTGATCAAGACGTGAAACAAAATCAAACCAATCATACTGCAAAGAAACGTAAGAGTAATAAGCTTAGACTGAAATTTAAATCCAAATCAAGACGTAAATTCAAAAAAGTGGATTGTAAAAATGATGACGCTGAACATGAATTGAATAGTGAAAGTGAATTTGAGTCTTTGAAAGAAGAAAAAGTTGAAGAGAATCGAAAGTCCCAGACAGGATACACATCAAAACCAAGGAGTATTCAAGAATATGGTCCATCAATTGGCGGCTATCGATTTCTTGCATTTTCAGAAGAGGATTTAATTGACTTCGATGGGGCAAAACTAAATAAAGAAGCATCTATTCAAACAGGATATTTTGAGAATGCAGGTTGCATATCCGAATCTGAATCCGAATCAAATTCTTATAAAGAATGCAATACTTACGATTATAAATGGTACTGCAATTTATGGGAAATCATTGAAAATGGTGAAAGGCTGGAAAAATTACCGTTACCATTAGGATACAACAATGCAGCAGAATTGAATGAGATATCAGTTTGGGAGTTTCTAAAATGCGAAAAAAATGTAAGATTAGAAAGAATTAGATGGCACCCTGATAAGATGATGATTAGATTGAAAAAAATTGGTATGCTTTCAGAAGATACAGAAAAAATGATTACATACGTTTTTCAAATAATTAATAAAGTTTATGAAGATTATTGTTTATCAAAGCAAAAGTAAATCAATGTTTAGTTAAATATTATACAGATATATAAAAAAATTGAGGAAAAGTAATAGTTAATGTTATTTTGTAGAATCTGTTGGAGTGGTACTAGTACTATCGTCAACTTTTGGAGTATTTGCGATCTCTGCTTTTTCGTCATTTTCCAATTGATTAGGAGAAGTGACTTCAGCTCCAGCTTCAATATCTTCTTCATCTTCTTCCAGTTCTTCTGCAGCAGCTTCCGCTTCGTCTTCTTCCTCTAATTCATCCAAATCTTCTTCAACATCTTCTTCAGCAACTTCTTCAGCATCTTCTTCAGCATCTTCTTCAGCATCTTCTTCAGCATCTTCTTCAGCATCTTCTTCAGCATCTTCTTCAGCATCTTCTTCAGCATCTTCTTCAGCATCTTCTTCAGCATCTTCTTCAGCATCTTCTTCAGCATCTTCTTCTTCATCATCAGCTTGAGCATCTATTTCTTCTGTTTTCCTTCTTTTTGCATCCGGTAAATCTTCATCCTGTATCGTATTTTGTCTTTCAGCTAGATCAGCTGTTTCATTATTTTCCTCCACATCATTTTCATTAACCTCCTCAACTTCTTCTTCATCGTCTTCCTCCACCTCTTCCTCTTCCTCTTCATCTTCCTCTTCCTCCTCATCATCATCCAAGTCTTTTTCAGCCTGTTCAGGAGGGTAGTCATCAGAATTTTCATTTTCATTATCCCAGACAATATTAAATCTGGTAACCCTTGGCTTTTCGGCCAAAATGTTTCTAACTATATGATCTACTTGAACTTTAGCAGGTGGATTTTCTCTTAGTTCTTCAGAATCGTATTCATTGTTAACATAATAACCCACTCTGACAAACTCTCTTTCTTTATATGAACAGCTTAATAAGATAACTGTGACTGATACCAATTCGCTAGCAGGAATTAGTTCAGGCGAAGGCGCATCAGCATTCAATATGAATTTGTTTATGCCCACAGGAACAGGCCCAACCAATATCGAATCAAGTTCTTGATCATGCTCTAAAGAACGTGATGAACCAACATAGGTTAATTTCCACTCAAGATCTTCTTTTAATGCTTCTAGACATTCAAATGTGATTTCAAATTCGTAAGGGTCGGTGAAACGAGCTGGATTGTTAAGCACTTTAATACCTAAAAGGGAAACTATAGACATTGATAATTGTTATGCTACTTCCTTATTAAACAACAATTTGATTGTAGCAGTGGATGTAAAGCGTGAATATTTATTTACGCGTGTTGAAAACTAAATTAATCTCTTAAAAGTGACAATTTGAAAAGAAAAAAAATACACATACTAGTACTTCTGTGCACCAGAATAATGGCGGTTTTCTCGACCACTTACTATGTTACATGTAGAATGATTGTGTTTACACAGTTAACATGCAACAATGATATAAACTTAAACCCGCACTGAAATTAAACTTTCACTACCAATATACAAGCATTAATTTCTTCAACCTCTAATTAAAGAAACACACAGTGGCAAGCAAACCAGCATGTATGTTAAGCAAGAGACTTTTTCTTACGAGTAAGTCGCGCTGGTTTTAATTTGTTTACTGTTTATCAATTTCCCGATTAGGAATTGTGATTACCGGTTGCGAGTGGCTTGTTTTACTAATCTTGAGCATTACTTCTATTTAACTTAGATCTCTCCCTAAAAAGTTCCAAAATTATTTAAAAATTTCAAATTTAGCTTAATCCTTACAAAGAAAAAGATTTATTGACGAAGGTTTAATTTAATTGAATTTGAAAAGCATTTTTTATTTTTATGTCTACCGCAACTGCTTCTGTTCATTTACAATCTGGTTTTAATTTCGATACCTGCCAAAGGAAAACTTTTGAATGTTATCAACAAGGAAATGGGATGAATTACTCAAATCATTCTCAGTATATAGGACAACAACCACCGCAAATACAACAGTCACAAAAAGCATTATTTAAATCGTTATTTGGTACTGATGTAAGTAATTGGCCATTTACCGAAGATTCTTTTCAAAAAGCAATGGATTTAAGAATACAACAAGAAAAGACAAAGCAAGAATATTATAAAACTGAAGCATTAAACAGATCGATTGAATTAATTAAGCTGGCAACAATTTCAAAAATTCCAGGTAATTTAATTCCGACTTTATTTGGTGTCTCTGAAGATTCGATTTTGAATTTAACAGGCAAAAAGGAAAATTTAAATTTACACTCGATACCAAAATCAATTCCGACTTCTTCTCCAAATGCAACACCAAACGCAACTCCTAATCCAACACCGGTTTCAACTCCAAGTAGGAGAACCTATCATTCAAGAGGTAAAACTATTTCAAATATGTCAGAATTAGATCAACCATTTTTAGATACAAAGCCAAATTTGAAGAATCCAATGTCAACTTTTAAATTTGGTGCAGGTTCTTCAACTAGCCAGCTAATATCGCAACCACGGCCTCAACATTTGAGAACTTCATTAGCTCCAAAACATCAATTATCCCCATCAAGAATTGGTGCTCATGCAATATCTTCTTTAACAACAAATGGGAAATTATCTACTAATGTACATAATTTAAAACACGGTTTGAACCATCAAAGGACTTTTTCATTACCAAATAATGTTTCAATCCCTGAATCAAAGTCTATTGAATTTAATAGATCAAGTAATAATTTTGCTGAGAGGAATATCGAAAAGTCGGAAATTATTATACCGGATTTATCACAACAAGAAACCCCTAAGAAAAGGAAAATGAATCAAATAAATTTAGAAAATAATTCTATCATAAAAGAAGAAGACGAAAATGTTTTGAATCTTTCAATATTGGAGAAGACTCCTTCAAAAAATAACTACAGAAACCTTAATGTCGCTATTTTAGACCCTAAAACTCCATAATTTAGAAATATTTAAACTATGGCAATCTTTCCTAAAAAAAAGTTTTTTAACTAATAAGTGTATTATATTTTTTTTTCTATGTATAGAGCTTTATTTACTCATGAACAATAGACATTATAACAATAACCGATATAGATAGTCGTTGCGAACAATCAATGAATGTGTCTGAAAAAAAAATATTGTAGCTGTAACGTTCATTGGATTGCACTATGATGCAAAGAAAAATTGACGATATGAGATCAAAACAATTGAGCGACACAGTCAGCCTAAATTGATTGTTCACAATCGCAAGTGTTGATTAACCAAAAGGGTTAACATCGAGTATGGAAATAGTTGTCCTGATGCAATAATGAAATGAGTAAGCAAGCACTTGAAAATTTATCGACATACAAGTTGCAAAGGAACACACAAATTCATGATAAAAAATGGTCAACTAACGATATGTAACAACGTATTTGCTCCGGGGAACAAAATATTACTTCACGCATTAAATTTAATTATTGGTTTTTAGGTCATTCAATTTACTGGAGATCAGTTAATAACACTAATTTCGATGAAACATTTGGTATCTGGCCGTTTTTCAAAAGAGAATATTACAAGAGTTTGACATTTGGAATGCACATGTTTGCTGTGGAACATAAAAAATGATTTAACGAGTTTTTATAATATCTAACATACTGGAATATAGTTTTTAGAGTTTTTAGTGATAAGTTACAATTTTAAGATACTCATAATTTTGTTTGAAAATATAATTCTTTTATAAGTTTATACAAACTTTTGTACAGAATATTTTTTTTATACCAGCAAAAAAATACAAACCGACAAAGCGATTTCTTATTTAAGACCTCTAATACTACCTGATGATATAAGCATCTGCTAAACTGCTGAGGTCAACAGGGGTTTTCAATTTGTATTTCAATTCAACAGCAGGTTCTGTATTAGCGCAACAAATGCCATAACCATGCAAGCTAGAACATTTGGTTTGGAAATACGTGGTATATTATTTACATAACATAAACAATGTCAGGTAAGTCATCAAAAGGATTTGAATCACCAATAAATATAGTTGGTTCCATAGACCGGTTGGAATACCGCTTGCTTTCGTTTTCTGATTTCATCGCAACTCTTTAGGCCTTGTTTGCAACCCATTGAGCCTTGTCCTACCTTCTTTCATTAAGCGCAAACTAGAAAGGCAATTGGTGTGCAGCCTGAGACTTCAGGTCATAAATAATTGTGCTGAGTTAGCGTTTGCAGAAGTAACCAGCCGACCGTAATTCGTCATCACATTGCTCGGGTTCCTATTCAATTCAATCTGTTTTGGCTTGACTCTCTTCTTATCTTTAAGGTCACCATCAACTCGTGAATTCATCAGGAACGGGCTTTTTCCAGATTTGTCATTTCAATGTAAAGTAAATTGTGATAGTTCTGAAGGAAAAAGATTTTTGTTTGGAATGAACAAACCATGCATATCGTAATAAAGAAATGAAGCAAAATGAGAAAAAAAAAACAAGATACGAAAAAAAAATACCAAAAAGGGAAGAGACGAAAACATCGTTTCACCAGAACCATCACAATTTAGCCGTACAAGGAAGAATAATTCAGGAATAACGCCTGCTCACGGAGGATGACCTTCAAATATTTGAGAGGAAAGTCAAGTCAAAGCAGACTGAGTCGATTAGCAACTCAAGCAGTCAGCAGGTAGTTTCTCCAACACCAAGTCAGCAAGAGATCTTCAAATTGTTGCAGACCTGAAAGCACAAACAGAGCACCAACCGCCTCTATGGTTTGCGTCCTACGAAAGGAGGTTGGACACAAGACTAACCGGGTTGGACACAAGACTTATAGAGTTGGAAACAGAAGTTAAACAGTTGAGGTATCTTGCGATGAAATCGGAAAATAAGAAGAACGGAGCTTCAACCAGCCTGTAGAACCAATCCTTTCCTCAACGGGAAAAATCCTTTTTATAATTTGCCTGGCATTGATTCTAAACAGTGGTCCTAAGAAGAAAGGAGGTTGAACTTTAAAGTGTAGGACACAAAGCTTGAAAAGCTGATCACAATACTTGAAGTATCGGACACTAGACTTAAAGGGTGGGACACAAAGTTCAATGAGTTGAATTATTTTTCTACGAGAAGAAAAAGAAAGATATATTTAGAAGATCACATAAAAAAGGTGAAAAGGCTGATTTAAATACAAAATGGGGAAAAAGAGAGAAAAAGAAACTGATTGATTTTTTTACATGTTAGCTAAACTAATCAGAACCATATAAAAGTAGCAGGATTTTAAAATTTAATGGTTTTCAATAGAAGAATCTTGTTTAACAAATAAGACCGGAACGATTAATGTAATGACATATTTTAAACTTACATAGCGAGTTTAAGTTTCATAATCGATTTGAAGATGTATTAGTTTATATGAACGTTTATACAAAATTCATTTTCCCACTTTGGCAAATAATAATGATCGACAGACTAACTTCTTATCAACCAGCCCTAGTACGACCTGACGGAGTAAACGGGACAGAAAGATCCTCTAAACTGTTGAGACCAACAGCGGCTCTTAATTTGTACTTCAAATCAACGGCAGACTCCGTATTAGCACAATGAATGGCATATCCATTCAAGTAACTTAAAACATTCTGTTTGGACATTCGTTGTATATCATCTACAGAACGAATGGCAGGTAAACTATGAAGAGGGTTTGACCCATCGAGGAAAAGAAGCGGTTCTACAGGCTGGTTAAAGCTCCGTTTCTTCTCATTTTCCGATTTCATCGCAAGATACCTCAACTGTTTAATTTCTGTTTCCAACCCTATGAGTCTTGTGTCCAACCCGGTTAGTCTTGTGTCCAACCTCCTTTCGTAGGACGCAAACCATAGAGGCGGTTGGTGCTCTGTTTGTGCTCTAAGGTCAGCAACAATCTGGAGATCTCTCGCAGACTTTGAGCTGATAGAAGCAATCTGCTGACTGAAATCCGTCATCAAATTGCTCGAGTGGCCAATCATGTCAGCCTGCTTTGACTTGACTTTCCGCTCAAATATTCGGAGGTCATCCTCCGTGAAATCATCAGGAACAGGTGTTATTCCTAGTTCATTATTCCTAGTAGGGTTGAATCCTGATGGTTCAGGCAAAACAATGTTTTCGTTTGGCGTGGACAAGTTGCTCATATCTTAATATTAATAGAGACAGTAAAGATAATAAAGATAATAGAACAGAGGGAAAAGGAAACAAAAAGATATTTAAAAGACAAAATATAAAAAAAGGGAACGACTAATTTAAATACGAAAATAGGGAAAGGGAATAAAAAAACTGATTGAGTTCTATACATGTTAGTCAGATTGATCACAACGAAAACATAATTTCGCGATTGATCTGTGTTTCGTTTTCACATATTTCAAATCGCACGAAAAAGATAATTACAAGAACTTAATGTCAAAATTTTAGACCTTAAAACTTCATAAATTAGAAATACTAAAATTAAGTCGATTTTTTCCGAAAAATCTTTTCAGCTGATATGCGTATTATGATGTTTTTTTTTGTGTAGCTTTATTTGGTGATGAGCAATATACATTATAACAATAACTGATATAGATAGTTGTTGCGAACAACTAATAAACGTGTCTGAAAAAAAATATTGTAGCTGTAATGTTCATTGGATTGCACTATGATGCAAAGAAAAATTGACAATAAGAAATCGAAACAATTGAGCGACACAGTCAGCCTAAATTGATTGTTTACAATCGCAAGTGTTGATGAACCAAAAGGGTTGACATCGGGTATGGAAATATACCGAGAGTGGTTATGATCCAATGACAGTATTAATGAATTAAACATGGAAGTATTTGATAACAAAATTATGATTTGAGGGTAGGTAATGAAATAATAGAAATCAGTAGGCAACAACTTGGGAATTTATCGACCTATAATAAACAAATTACAAAGGAACACTGATAAAAAAATGGTTAACTAACTATATGTAACAATGTATTTGCTCAGTGGAACAAAAAACTATCCTGTGCATTACATCTAATTACTGCTTCAAGTCATTTAATTTACTGGGGATTAGTGGCTAACACTGATTCTTCGGTAACCAATAATTTATTTTCATTTTTTAAAAGGTTTCGATACAATTGAATAGCCAAGTCATCAATACCTAACGTATATCGAATTTGGGATCAGCGTTTTTAATTAAATGCTCCCCATTTTAAACTGACTACAAAATCAACTCAAAACTAAACTGGATGGGGTTCAAATGGATATCAGATAAAATATGAAGAAATCAAACAAAAGCACTGAAAAAGAAAAAAACATAAAACCGAACAGAAATTCTTATTTAGGTTAACGGTACGCCTCTAAATTAGTATTTGTGATAGTGAGTAATTTAAGTATGAACGGGCAAGATAGCCAAAGTTATATGATATAAAGTAGTATTGACATATATACTCCCCATTCCGAAACCATTTGAAATTTTTTGTAATTCATTACTCTCAACTTTGAAATCTATGATTCTTTGAGGGACGGATTTTGGTTTACAAGGTAAAACTTTGAACGGGAGCCACAAAATAACCTTTAGTTTATTTTTGATCGACAAAAAGGTGTTCAAATCACCGGCCCTTACAGTATCACTCTCACCAATTTTGCTACTCATATTTCATCATTTTGAGCTTAAGCGGAGTTTTACTATAACCAAGTGTGTTGCTCAAGATTTTCCATATAAATAATGTGGCAGCAATATATAGGTTTGGTCCGGGTGCTCACAACCTTTTCATTTGCTGTCAAGCCGTTTATTTGTAAAAAATATCATTTGTTTACAAATTTTTGGCTTTTAGAATCATCTACATGCTTGCTATCGAATGCAAACAATGAATTAACGAGTTTAAAAATGACATATATTTTTTTTACTGTAAGTTACAGATTCATGATAGTCAAAATTTATTTAAAATATAATTCTTTTATAAGTTCACTTAGACTTTTATTCAGAGTATACTTTTCAATACCAACAAATAATATAAACCTACAAAGTAATTTCTTAGCAACCAGGCCTAGTAACGACCTGACGCAGTAAACGGGACAGAAATATTCTCTAAACTGTTGAGACCAACAGCGGCTCTTAATTTGTATTTCAAATCAACGGTAGGCTCTGTATTAGCACAATTAATGCCATAACCATTCAAGTAACTTAAAACATTCTGTTTGGACATTCGTTGTATATCATCTACAGAACGAATGGCAGGTAAACTATGCAGAGGGTTTGATCCATCGAGGAAAAAAAGTGGTTCTACAGGCTGGTTAAAGCTCTGTTTCTTCTCATTTTCCGATTTCATCGCAAGATACCTCAACTTTTAATTTCTGTTTCCAACCCGGTAAGCCTTGTGTCCAACCCAGTTAGTCTTGTGTCCAACCCAGTTAGTCTTGTGTCCAACCTCTTTTCATAGGACATAAACCATAGAGGCGGTTGGTGCTCTGTTTGTGCTCTAAGGTTAGCAACAATCTGGAGATCTCTCGCAGACTTTGGGCTGATAGAAGCAATCTGCTGACTGAAATCCGTCATCAAATTGCTCGAGTGGCCAATCATGTCAGCCTGCTTTAACTTGACTTTCCGCTCAAATATTTGGAGGTCATCCTCCGTGAAATCATCAGGAACAGGCGTTATTCCTAGTTCATTATTCCTGGTAGGGTTGAATCCTGATGGTTCAGGCAAAACAATGTTTTCGTTTGGAGTGGACAAATTGCCCATATCTCAATAATAATAGAGACAGTAAAGATAATGAAAATAATATAACGGAGAGAAAAGGAAATAAAAAGATATTTAAAAGATAAAATATAAAAAGGGACGACTGGCTGAAATACAAAAACAGAACAAGGAAAAAACTGATTGGGCTCTTTACCTCTTAGCCAAATTGATCGGAACGATAACATAACTTCGCGATTCATGTTCAAATGTTGTCACATATTTCCAGTCTTGACTTTCTTACTACGTAAAAATACTATAATCTAATATTCTTGTTGTTAATGCAGTTCAGTGGCCCATAGCAGCAAATAGAGAGTAATTATAGTCATGTTTATGATCACGTAAACAGCATAAGTTATCTAAATCAGCAAATCATCAATCCAAAAGAAAATTACTTTTCACTTATAATGCGTTGTTAATGCAAAGACCTAGGATAGAATTTATAGTAAAATGTTAGGAAATTCAGTTTCAGGTTGGATTCCTGAATTCTTTGGCCTATTACAACCTGTTTCACTAATAAAACTAGGGATACAAAATAGTTTTAAACTAAATAATAGTATTCATTAATAAAAAACCAAAACTTTTTCTGCATCTGACTCTAGAATGAGACATATTTATTAAAAATATATGTAATTTCAAGTCAATTAGGAGAATCTGTAAACTATTTTATTAAAATCATCAGTTGGAAAGACATAGAACCAGCGTAATTCAGCATCAGATGAATTCTTAATTCCATGCTCTGCATCTCCCGGAATGAACACCGTAGCACCCTTGGATACATTATATGAAACTCCATCTATGGTTACAATGCCTTCACCTTCCGTAATATAGTATATTTCGGCCTGTGTGTGACGGTGCGCACAAAGGTGGCCTTCACCTGGAGGAAGAATACCAACTCCACAGCACATGTCCGAAGAGGGTGTCTTTGGATTGGATAGTAAAGTGTGCCAAGAAACAATTCCATGATCTTGAGAATCAAATCCCTCTTTTGGGGCTACTGTCATGTACGATGCTGGTATAACAATTGGTTTGATTTCTGACATTTTGTGAGTAATATAGATATCTTATTATTGAGCTAAACTTTTTAAAGATAAAAATGAGAAGGCTCCAACAATTTTCTTCCTTTACCAGATCTAAGTACAAACTTTTGATAAAATAGAAGAACGATGATGAGCTTAAGAGGGAGAAAGTGTTTTATGAGGAAAGTTTATCCTAAATGCTGACAAATAAAGTTATGCGAATCTTATCAATTCTTTTTCTAGACTAATCAGCTATCCTCATATATTTGTCCTAAAATCAGAGTATCAGATAAACATCGCTAAAAGTTACCATAGATAATAGCTTAGGTTAATAGTAAATTTATTAATAATTTCTTCCGTCGAAGTATTCATCAAATATTGTAACAGTTATATACTATTTTTTATCAATATAATACAATCTAGTTTTCTTGACTCAATCTATATGCTTCATCGGCTAACTCTTCAATATCCTCTAAATTAATAAATTCCAATTCATTTTCTTCTCCGTTTTGACCTTCTTCGTTCAATATTTTTTCAAAAACAATATCTTTCCCATTTAGAGCTTCAATCTCCATCTTTAGTGCATGCGATAAGTTTCTCAACACCTTTTCGTTACATCCATCATCTCTTAGAACCCAGTTACATAAATCGTCCAACAATATTTTACAGTAAATATAATAAACATCGTGGAATCTAAATAATTCTCTAGTCTCCAATAATGCTTTCAAAACACCTCTTTTACCACATCTTAAAATGAAGTAAACATCATGCCAAGATTTTTTAACTAATTCAAAATTTCTGAACAATGGGAAACTTAAGGCTCTTCTTGACATTGTTAGAATTATAACCTTTAACATGCTTTTCTCTGTCATGTTATTACTTTGAATTAACTGAGAATCCAAACAACTAATCTGTGGGACTAATTTACCGATACACCATGCACTTTCAACATTGAAATCTCCTGAACATGTTCTTAATTCATAGCAATATCCAAAAATTATACAAATTATTGCATAATAAATTGTACGTGGATCATCAATTAAATATGAACGTTTTGGTAAATCCTTCATTCTTTCATGTTCTTCTTTTGTAAATTCAATTAGAACATTTTTATTATATTCAGTATTACCTTCATCACTATTTGAGTTTTTTTTTTGAAATTTTGAGAATTCAACCTTAAATGGATTCTTAAATTCAATAGCAGATTTTAATCCTGAAGTTTCAAAATCTTCTGGTAAATTTTTTAGTGTCAAATAATCGTTTGCATAATATTCTGGATCAAATTTAATATTCTCTTTAATTAATCTTTCAATGATTCTGTCATCAGGTTTTAAATTGTCTGGGTCCGATAGCTCATTAATATCATTACCATTCAAAAGTGATGGTCCTAACATATTCGAATATTGGTTATTAAATCCATATTTAACCGCTGTTTCAGTGGTTGCATTTAATAAGGATGGTAAATGTTGCTCAATTTCCCAATTAAAATCCTCTGCTTCTTGCTGTATTTTTTGTAATGATTCATTATAATTGTCACTTGAATCAATTTCTTCAATAATACCAATACTTTTCACTTTCTGATTATTGTTGCTACCAATACTTGGTTGTGTTGTCGGTTCATTCAAACGAGCAATAAGTTTTGCAGTTAAATCTAAATCGGGAAAATTTTCACCTTTATTTAATTTTGAAATTCTAACATTAATACACCCTTCTTTTGAATCAAATTCTGAATTTGATTTCTCATCTTCAACCAGTAGCCCTGGAAATCTTAATCTTAAATAATATGGTGGTAGTGAAAAAATAAATAAATTTTCATCAACAACTAGTTCAACGGATTTTGCTGAAAACCTTATATTTGATATTTTAATTTTAATAAAAAGAAATTCATCATCTTGATCAACTGTAAAATTAGGAGTAATCATATTTTCTTTTTTAATTCTTACTTTCTATGTAAGTATAATTATTTGATTCATGATAGCGATTGAAAATTTTTTTTATTTTTCAAGTATATCAATCATGTTATTAGTAATTTTTATCTTCCTGATATTTTTCCAGCAAATTACTATAAAAATATATTTGATTAGAGATGTCAGACATAGAAGTCAAGGCAAGAAGACCCAGATTTGGAGGTTCAAAATCTAAAATACCAATTTCAGGTGATGGACGATCATTAGTTAAGACCAGGAAACCAAGAGTAATTGGACGATTAATGAATCAGATACCCGATGAAATTTTAAATGATAAGGAATTAAATGAATCAATGAAATTATTGCCGTCAAATTATAATTTTGAAATACATAAAACAGTTTGGAATATTCGTCAGAGATCTTCAAAAAGAGTTTGCCTACAAATGCCAGAAGGTTTATTGATTTATGCTCCAATTATTGCCGATATCTTAGGTGAATTTTGTGATTGTGAAACATTAATTATGGGTGACGTTACATATGGTGCTTGTTGTATTGATGATTATACTGCTAGAGCGTTAGATTGTGATTTCATTGTTCACTATGCTCATTCATGTTTAGTTCCAATTGATATAACATTAATTAAAGTTTTATACGTTTTTGTTACAATTAATATAGATGAACAACATTTAGTTAATACAGTGAGGCTTAATTTTGATCAAGGATCAAGAATTGCAATGTTTGGAACTATTCAATTCAATCCTTCAATCCATTCTGTTAAACATAAACTCGAAGACAGTTCAAATGGTGAAAAATTGATATATGTCGTTCCACCACAAATAATGCCATTATCGAAAGGTGAAGTTTTAGGCTGCACAAGTGCAAGATTAGATGAGAATATGTTTGACGCAATGATTTATGTTGGTGATGGTAGATTTCATTTAGAATCTGCAATGATACATAACCCAAATGTTCTTGCATATAGATATGATCCATATTCAAGAAAATTCACAAGAGAAGGTTATGATCAGAAGCAAATGGTCAAAATTCGTAAAGAAGCTGTGGAAGTTGCTAAAAATGCAAATACGATTGGTTTAATTTTGGGTGGTCTAGGCAGACAGGGCAATCCAATTACAGTTCTTAAATTAGAAGAAAAATTGAAAAGTAAAGGTAAGAATGTTGTTAAAATAATTTTATCTGAAATTTTCCCAGATAAAATTGCATTATTTGATGAAATTGATGCATTTGTTCAAGTTGCTTGTCCCAGATTAAGTATCGATTGGGGTTATGCATTTTCAAAACCTTTATTATCTCCTTATGAAGCAATGGTTATGATGGATGAAGATAAAAAATTTGACGAGGACTTTTACCCAATGGATTATTATGATAAAAAAGGTTATGGTAGAGGTGAACAGCCTGATCGATAAAACAAAAAGCTATATTGTATACAGTATAGGTATATTTTTAATTTTGTTTACATATTTATTTATTTTCTAAATAGTAATCTTCAATACCGATTAATGTCGCAACATGATAATCATCCCATTGGAAAACTTGTAGAGGATGTCCATTTTCATCTTTTAAATATTCGTTGACAATTTGCAACAACTTATGATAGAATTTGACAAATTTGAAAGAAGATATGAAAAAAACATCGTTAAAAATTGTTGGAGACATCAATTTATTTAATTCATTTGAAGTAATATAATTTGTTAAAAAATCTTGCAATTTGATATTTGCCTCTTTGAAAGTGTCTAATGTGAACAGTTTATTTTCTATTATTGGTTCATAAATTGAAACATCAAAAAATTCTTCATCTAATTTAAATATCATGTTAACTAAATTAAAGATATCAAATAGTCCTGAGCTTTTCAAGAACTCATCAAATTCTAATTGAATTAAATTATTAATTAATTTCTTTAACTTGATTTCCAATTCATTGTTTTTTTCCTTTAATTCTTTAAAAATTTCGAATCTACTTAGTAAATACTCCGAACAATTGATTTCCCAAATTTCCTTCTCCTTCTTACTTAAATCTATTTGTTCTTTTAAAATTTCATTTATAAGATCCGATGGTTTATCCACTAATAAACCTTCCAAGCTTCCCCTTTGTATATCATTCATACCTAAAAATACACCTTGATCCGAACTGCTGTTCTTATCTTCAAATAAACCTGCAACAAAACTGCACCACTCAACAAGCCAATCAGGTAAAACTCCAATATCTTCCGGATCAATCCCTTCTTCTTTAGCTTCGGTTGAAACAGTTTTAAATTTGATACTAATTAAACCTAAAATTCTTTCTCTTGTTTCACCTAATATAAATTCCATAACACTTAATAACCCCTCTTCACTATCATGATCATGTAATAATTTTCCAAACATCATAATATACAGTTCAATTAATCCATAAACTTTAACTAACACATTTAATTTGCTTTCTTGTCTAAGAACACTTTCGACAGCACCGCGTAATGGTTTACCTAGACTTTTCATAATTTTTCTAACAAGTGTTTCAATGGCATTATCTAAACCGTCATTATCACCGTTGTTTTTAATCGATTTCTTAGAACTTTCTGGTAAATCGAATGTGAGCAAAGAAGTTGCAGTTTCAATTTCGTTTACTAATATACTGTGAATATAAGCCAAAGTGTCAGAAATAAATCTAGTCGTATCATAAGAAGACATAAACAATTTACCCTTTGAATTATTTACATTTGATTTACCATTTTCAGTAATTTCATCGGTATAGCCTTTTAATTGATTAACAAACTCTTCAGAAATTGATCTGCTTCTTGAATCAATTATGTTTGAAAGTAATTGGTCAAAACCTTCTTTATTACTTTCTAAAATATAAACGATTGCTTTTTGGAAAGTCGAAATTGATTCTGGAGTTTTTTGTGAATTGTAAATAACGTTAATATTTTTTTGTAAATAGTTTAGAACTCTATCATTGAAAATATTTAAAAAATGTGACATTTGAACTAAAATTGACATTCCTAAGTTATCATTATCCATACCCAATAAAATTTCACAATTTAATTGAATTTTTTTAATTTTTTCAATAATCCTAAAATACTCCTCCGATATATCACCCGATTGTATTAAATGCTCTTCATAATGATTTAAAGTGAAATTATTTTTAAAACTAATTAGTAGATCTCTTTGAACGTTAACAATATTTTTTTCATTACTCAAACCATAAATTTCAGTTTGTAAATCTTTTGATTCATTAATTGTATTATTTAAATTTAGTGTTAGGTCATCATAAGCTTTTAGCAATATTTTTAAATCATTTTCAATTTTTAGCAAATTATTCACAACTGGTTGAAATTTTTTTAATGATTGCGATTGCTGTCTTAAAAGATCTTCTTCAATTAACCCACGTAAATTTCTTCTAGCCATTGATCCTAATTGACCAGTTGAAGCAATATATTGCATATAACTAAGTTCGTTATTTTTCTGGTCATAATGATGATCGCTATAATCCAATTTTTTTTGTAAGATTGTTAAAGATTGCCTAATTGAAGAATCGTAATTTGATGAATTCATAACTCGACTAAAAATTTGACTAAGTAATGAAGTATCTTGATTAGATGACGAAATTGTTTGTGTCGATATTAATTCTAATGAAGCACGAGCTTGTCTTAATGCAATTGCATTTGGAGTTGACTTTGATTCTACATTCTGTTGTCTGTTAATCAGCGATTTGTTGATATCTTTTAAAATACTTAAATTTGATAATCTTTTAGTTAAATCATTTTGAATTTGGAATGTTGGTATTTTTAGTGGCGCTGAAGGAATGGGTAAAATATTTAATTCTGCATTATTACTGTTATTTGATGTTGAAAACGAATCAGCATCAAAAACAAAATCCATTATTCTGGTATTGATTCAGCAGTTTAATATTCGTGGATATGAATATGTCTTGTTGACAAGTCGAGAAATTTCTAAATATTTCTTCGAGCAAAATATTTTTTCCATCTTAATTGCAATAAGTTAAATTTTACAAAATGTTTATTGTATTTATACAGATATTTAATTAAAAACTAACGTACTTAGACGTCCAATACCCAAAAGCATCCAGCCAAATTACCACTATGAATTTATAAAAAAAAAAAAATAAGAAACAAATGTAATACAGAAACAGCCATATTTATCATATGAAACGTTTGTCCAGACAGCCTAATAATTTGTCATCTTCGTTAACTAAACTACGATGAATATGATTTTTATTGCTAGCGGTTGTAGTATCAGTATTTGGAAATTTGGAAAAATAACTTGAAAGTGATGGAGATAATCTAGGTAATATTTCGGACAAGGGAGACAATAAAAAGAGAGAACCTAGAGAATTGGATTTCGTTAACTCAACAGGTAATAAAGAAATCGATAGCGACCCATAGTTTGTAGTTGTTGTAAACTCTGAAAGTTTTGAAGAGGTTTCAAATTCTGATTCTGATTCTAGTCCTGAAGAAAGTGGTGAATGCAACATAGAAATCGAAGAAATCGGAGAAATTGTGGAAGCTGAACGTGGCTTTCTCCTTTTAATGGCTGGAAAAAACTGTTTGTCTGAATTTGTGACAGCTTCATCCAGTCTTCTTTTTTTAGTATTTCTAAAAACTGTGTTCTCAATTAAACTTTCGGGGTATTGTGAAATATCAACTACGAGATCCCTGAATTTTGGATCTAAAGATGGACGAATTAAATCTTCGTTTGAATTATGGTCATTATTATCTAGGTAAGAATTATCAAGGTAACTAACCAAATGTAAGTTTCTACCATCTCTTGTAACAATTGAGAATGATTGTTTTATTAAACCACTATACTTAAAGGCAGTTGAGTGTTCTGAATTCATTGGTTGCATCTCTTTGTATGTTAAAAATGGACCACTAACTCTTGAGGCTGACCATTTTCTACCTTCAGTCCAACGTCTAATTTTTGACGAATTTTCTTCCCAAACAAAGACAGCACCTGATTTGATAGAACTAATTCTTTCAAAATCTGTTAACCTTCGTGAAACTGAAGGTATGAGACCTTTACTTGAAGCTTCTAATAGTATAATTGCGTCATTTGAAGAGACGACTATTCCGTTATATGATTGCATCTAAAGTAAATAAAAAATAGTACTAAAAACTTTTCAAGTTTGTGCTTATATATTTTAATTACACAAACGTAACAACCTATAACCGCATGTCAATTAACGGAACATCATGGTATTTATAACAGTTTGACGAGCTAGAAAATGAGCAATTTATGGTTGATTAAGGTTTCTTCGTCTTTAGTTGGCCAAATGGAGTAATTTGCTCGGTTTTCAAATTGGGTTATCAGCTGTACTTTTTTACTACTTCTTTATTGTTTATTTTGCTCACTAAAAGCAAGAGCAAATTTAAGTTATCAGTTGGATAATTCCAGTAATGACAATAATTTTGATGCTTTTCATAACCACAAGTATAGGGTCCATCGTTCACGATTATTATAACGCTCGTTTTTTATCTTTGAAGTATTTTGACGACACTCGTCTTCTCATCCTTAATGTGAAAACACTGTTAATTTAAAGGATTGAATAATTTTGGGTTACTTATCTTACGTAAATCCATGCGACATTTCATTAAATTAAAGATTGTTAAATGTTCAAAAAAAATCAAATTGAATTCCATCTAACATATTCACCGCTTAATTTATCATCTACACCATTGACAGCGATTTTTGCATAAACAGAACCGGGAACGTCTGGTGGCAATAGTTCACCATTTTTATGTAAATCCGTAAATTTTTTCAAACCTTCAGTCGACATTTTATCACTGAAAACTTCTCTTATATCTTTTTGCATTTCTGTATCGACAACTCCTGGTGCTATACTTATTGATCTAACTCTTGGAAATTGTTCTTCATGCAAATGTTTACATAATACGTTGACACAAGCTTTTGATGATCCATATGCCATCCACCCATCATAATTTTTAATACTTGCACCCGATGAAACAAATATACAATCAAAGTTATCGTTTTTATTCAATTTTAATAATAACTTTTGAATGAATTCAACAATACTAAAAAAATTAATTTCAAATAGTTTTTTGACTTCATTTATTTTTAAATCTTTATCACCTAAATGGCCAACTGGTGACAAAACTCCGGCGTTAAATATGACGCTATTAATACGTTTGAATCTTTCTAAAGTTTTATCAATTACATTATCCATTGTAACCGATGATGATATGTCACCCGAAATAATTAAAACTCTTGGTTTCATTTCGTCTGTTAATGATTCAAAAAAAGCTTTTAGTTTTGATTCAGTTCTAGCCACCATTGTAATTTTTGTCGATGGATATTTTAAAATCAATTTACTAATTGCCAACCCTAAACCTCTTGATGCACCTGTTATAATAATTACTCGGGACGATGATGGTGATGATGATGACAACATTTTAATATAATATATTTCTGTACCCGGAATTATGGTTTTATAAATTTAATTAACTAAAAAACCTACAAAGTGGAAAAAATTACGAAATCATGTTTGCTCGAATTTACTGTCTTTCAATAAAAATTACTTAGTATTTAAATTTTATACTGAAATTTTTCTAGTTTTTCATCATTATAAACTAGATATTCACCACTTAATTCTTGTGGTATACCGATTGCTGCAAGATTGGCACAAACACCACCTGGAATTTCTGGTGCTAATAAATTGCCGCTTTCATGAAATTCAATAAATTTTTTATGAGCATCAGGGTTCATATTTTTACCTAAATTTTCTCTAATATCGACTTGCATACCTGTATCAACAATACCAGGATCAATACTGATTGATCTGATTAATGGCGATTCTTCTGCGTTTAAATCCATCGATAAGTGGTTGATGGCAGCTTTGGAAGCTCCATAAGCCAACCAGCCATCATAACGTAAAACTGACGCAGATGACGAAACATAAATACATGATGAAGCGCCGTCAACGCCGTTCTTACCTGATTCACGTAGATAAGGCAAACATGCTTGTGTTAATGAAACTATCGAAAAAAAATTGACATCAAATAACTTTTTCATTGCGTTGATATCTAATTTCTCGATATGTGAAATCGGATCCAATATACCAGCATTAAAAATGACTGAATTTATCTTACCGAATTTTGAAATCGTCTCTTGAATTAATTTACTAATTGTTTTATCAGATGTTAGATCGCCCGCAACAAAATGAACACGTTCTTGCTCTTCAGCTGGTAATGAGTTAAAAAATTCACTTAATTTATCTTCCGATCTGGCAACCAAAACAAGTTTATCTGAGGTTGTTTTAAGTAGAAGTTTCGCCATGGTTTTACCCATGCCTCTTGAAGATCCGGTAATGATAATAACTTTAGAAGTCATTATTGATATTTGTTTGATATCAAAAGATCAATATGATCAGAAAGAAGGAGAAAGAATTACTTTCGAGGAAATCTCATTATATTTAAATATGCTGCTGGAAAGGCTTTAGAATTTCGCTTTAAAATCCCGTACAAATTTTGAAATACTGGTAATTTTTCAATAATCTGAATATGGTTTGGGTCTTTAAACCGATAAATTTTATTTTAAACCGTGTAGCATGGTATTGATTGTAATACAACTATAAATAGACGTAATATTTGATAGCTATTCTTGTCAGATTTGCAATTCAGATAGCTTTAACTGTCAAATTCCAGTGGTATTTCACTGGAATGGTAAACCTGACCATCGCGGGATGCAAAACCAAGCCGGCTTATGTTGTTTCTTCGTATAATCAGCTATACAACAGTTATTGCCATGATTACTGTGAATAGATAAACTCGTGTAATTAAAATGTAAGCGTTACTGTTGGTAAACTCAAAGGATAGTTGTACTTCTGCTTTTCTCAGATACTTGTTATTTACAATCTCAGACACAACTATTGAATGAAAAATTAATTTTATGTTGATATATACAGTTAGGTTCAAATTTTATGATGATAATGATCTCCAGCACCATTATCTCCGTTAATGTCATATGGCATTACATCAATCCAAACGATAAACTCACTTTCCAATGATTCCATGCTGCCAGTAGTAAAGAAACCTAGACGAATTGAACTGAACTCAACCGGGACAATTTCTACGCGACTGAAATAATTGGGAAAATTCGTATCTTCACTCGCCAACAAACAACAAATATAATTCAACATACCATGAATTTTCTTACCATAGCATTTTACCGTACAACAGCATTCAATTAAATCATTTTATATATACACCATATTATTTATTGAGCCTAAAACATTCAGTTACTATTTCTTTTCTCATCTTGTGCACTTTACTAAAAGATTTTTCTAATACAATAAATTATTTCCCTATAAATTATTTTAAGAATCATGAGTGGAAATACTAATCAATTCGAATGGGCAAAGAATATTCCTTGTCGTAATATACAGATACACGGTTTTTGTAAATGGGAAAATAAAGGTTGCTCGTTCAATCATGATACAGTTAAACAAAGCTTAGATAACTCAACAAGTATCTCAACTCCGGCAACCACAACTAACAAAATTGATGATAATAATATATCCAATACTGGTAATGATGTTACAACTGCTCAGTCTGCTCCACTTGCTGAACCATCATCTTTGCTACCAGCCGAGTCTAATTTAACTTCAAACTCTGAACTTTTAAATACACCTCAAGAACAAAAGGCTAAATTTAATTTTGATATTCCATCATTTACTCCAACTTCTTCCTTAACGACAAAATTTGCTGCTCTGTCCCCCTCTTTGAATGAAATTCCTTCATTTATCCCTTCTTCTGCTTCTACAAATGCGGTCACTAATAACAATACTAGCAATTCCACCACCACTACCAATATTAATGCTAGTAATACCAGTATACCTATTCCAGAATCTAAACCTCAAAGCTCAACCATTCAAGATTCCTCTTTATTATTTCCAAACTCAAATACTTTCAATCCAGAAACTGCTCCGGTTTTTACCCCAAGTGCAACTGTTCCAACGTTGCCTTCATCGTCTGGAATTGATCACTCGATTGTTTCACCGAATATCAACCCGCATATTCTGGATTCAAATTATATCAATTCACAACCTGAATTAATTAGATCCACAGAAGAACAATTGTTTTATCAAAATACGAATTTGTTTCCAATGAACTATCATCTTTATGCACCACAACCTCCTCCGCATATTGAAATGAATAAAAAGAAAAATGAGCGTACAGTTAATGATTTATTTATTGACTCAAAATTTCGTGAATATCTTCAACAAAAAAATGAATCGAGCTTAAGATCAATTTCCAATAATCAATTGGATATTCCACTACATGTTAATGAATATCATTCCTTATATCCAATTGATCATAATTTTGAAAATAGTGAAAAATCCTATGGTTATAATTCTTTTATTTATAAATGCTTATCAAACATTGATGGTAAACTATATTGTATGAGGAGATTACAGAATGTTCCAATCACATCAGCTGAAATGCTTAAATCTGTTAAAAAATGGAAATTAATTGATTGTGCCAATATTGTCAAAATTTATCAAGTTTTTACAACTAGAGCTTTTGGTGATAATTCGTTAATTTTAATTTATGACTACTTTCCAATGTCATATAATTTATTAGAAAATCATTTTTTGCCACCTGGTAATAAGAACCCCGAGTTAATTACCGAAGATTCACTTTGGAGTTACACAATTCAATTACTTAATGCGATTACTGAAGCTAAAAAAAATGGGTTAAGTATTGGTCCCATGGATCCATCAAAAATCATTTTAACAAATAAGGGAAGAATTAGAATTTCTTCAGTTGCAATCAGAGATATCGTTAAAGTAGTTAAAGATAAAAATCATAATAATAATAATAATAATAATAGTAATGATGATAATGATGATAACAATGTTAATAATGCTGATAAAGAAAATGATGAAAATGATTTATTAAACTTAGGTGGATTAATCTTTTTACTTGCAAAATCAACAACATTTATTAGGTCCACTGGCAATGAGCAATTGAACCCTTCAGAAATAATTCCACAGTTAAATTTTACGTCAGTTTTTAAAAAAATGTTAAGTTATTTATTTCAAAGCGACTCAACAATTGAAAAATTTCAAGAATTAGTTGCACCACAAATTCTAAAAGTTACAAATGGTTTACAAAATAGCTGCGATTTTATGGAAGCAAATTTAATGAAAGAATTAGAAAATGCAAGATTAGTTAGATTATTTTCAAAATTAGACTTTATAAGTGAAAGACCAGAATTTGTTAAAGATGGTTCGTGGTCCGAAACTGGTGAAAGATATCCAATTAAATTATTTAAAGATTATGTTTTCCATCAAGTAGATGGTAGGGGTGAGCCTGTAATTGATTTAACTCATGCAATTAATTGCTTAAATAAATTAGATGCAGGTGTTGATGAAAATTTATTACTTGTTAGTCCTGATGAGATGACTTGTTTAATTATGAGTTACAGTAATTTAAAGGAACTGGTTGAAAGTAGTTTTCAAAAGTTGCTTGGTAGAAAATAATTATATAAACACACAACAAATAAATATATAAATAAATAAATAAAAAAATTTAATAAAAACTTTAAATTCTTTATGATCAAGTTTTGTTATCGCGATTTATCTTACCGTGTTAGACAACAGAGCTCGTGTTGTAAATTTACGCTTGTTTTTTCAATGCCCTTTAAACACGTTTTCTTTCTGATTAACAGGCTTTGCTATCAAGTATTAAAATAAATAAACATATAATTAATTTACTCATAAAGCTTTAAAACATATTTTAAACTTTTAAATTTTTTTGAAATTAAGAAATTAAATACACTACAAACTGAAATTTCAAAGTTTAAAATTTAAAAGTTTATAATAAACACATCTAAGATAAAAATTGACGAAAAATACTCAATTTTTATTAAAATAAAAGATGTTGAGTTCATTCAAGAAGCATCCAAGGAGAAATAGATTTGAATTGAAATTAAGGAAAACAAAAATCAAATTTTACAGTTGGTGGAATAAGTTTCATTATGGTGGTGGACCCAATGATGATCCAACAATACTAACAAGACGTCCTAGACATATTCCATTTATTTCATTAAGGAATGATGAATATAGTGAATTTTTAAAAATAGAGGAGAATAGATCCCAAAGAAATATTTTTAAAACCGGGTTACCTTCTTATCGAGTTTATGTAAAAAACTTTGACCACAATAAAGCAATTAACCAAGTATTACAAAATCAATGTTATATATCGAGAAGGCTTAAGCAAAAAAAACCAAAATCTAAAAAATTAGGATTTTCAATTTATCAAGATAATTTCAACAGTAAACAAAGTTCGGAAGATAATTTAAAGTTAAATATCGTTAATACTGCAGGAAATATTGACGACTCAACATTAAGTTCCTTTGAGCACGATTTAATGAGTTTCGCTTTAGAAGACAATAGGGATAAACTATTACCTTTTGGTAAACCAGCAAAAAGCAGAGATAAAAATAATTGTTTTAATGAGAATGAAAGGGATGATGACCTTAATTATTCTTTTAAGACTACTGATATTTATCATCATCAAATGGATAATGTAAAAAATGATAAATATGAAAAGGAAGCCCGTGAAGAAGAAAATAAAGAAAATAATACAGATTCATTTTTAAAATTAATTGGTAATGAGGACAGAACCAACAGTGAAAATATTTATGATATTAATAATGAGTTTTGTAATTGGGTAAATAATAAACTGTTACTTGGAGAAAATGAAATTGATCAAACAAAGCATGGAGAGGAATCACAAAATTTAAACAAATTTGCACGAATTCCCATGATTCAAAGACCAGAATTTTTTGAAAAAGAGTTAAAATCCGAAGATTCAAAATATAGTATTTTAGATGAGTTAAGCACTAAAGAACTTGAAAGATTTCAAGCCCAAAATCATCTCGAAGAAAACCAATCAAATAAAAAGCAAAGGAAAAAACCGATAATAAATAACAAATCTACTAGAATGAGATTGGAAATTTTAAAAGGTAATACAATAGAAAGAATTTCATCACTTATTTCATCATTGCCAAGCTTTAGAAGTACCTGGGCTGGTAAATCTGTTTCTGCATGTCTCGCAAATAAAAATGTCAAAGAAGTGTATCCAGATTTGCATTACAATATTATCAATGACCTATCATTATCAGCAGCAAAAATGGCAACTGGTAAAATTTATGGGCTGTCAACGAGTAAAAATAACCATAACAATTTGAATGCAGACTTATCCAGTTTTAATAATTTTGAAGATCCTGTATTTTTTGGCAACATTAGAATGGGTGAAGAAATTTTGACTGTAAAGAAAGCAAATAAACTCACTGGTAAAACTTATGCCGAAAACATGATAAATCAGACTAAAAAAAATAAAAAAATAATTGCAAGAACACCATCAGGTAGGAAAATATTGGGTGACTATTATCCATTAATGCCAGAACAGCGGCTTGCTGTTGATCTCCTGGCAGAAGTTCAAAGTAACGATGACAATGGGATCGACTATGTCGAAAAGACAAGTGAAAGTGAGTTTGATATAATTGCAAGCTATCAGCAATTATCGGGATAAAAAAAATCAGAATATGTAAATGTATATTTTATTAAAAAAAAAACTCTTAAGATGAAGCAATATCCATTACTTATAATGTAGTAATTTTAATTTACAAACATAATTATGGTGATGTAATAACAGATTTACTTATTCAATGAATACAGTATATGAAACCATCGAAATAAGTATTGAAAACTTGAAATGAGGACAAATTGCTGAACGAGAATAAGCCAGCTAACTATGTAAACCGTTGTGGGTATAAACTTAAAGTTATTTCTGATAAAAATCCCAAGAACATGGATTAATAATATTTTATATAATCAGCTTATTGATATATAGAACATATAAACATCAACGGAACAAAAAAAATTACCGAAACCTACAAATTATTTCAGAAAAACATTACAGGGCTGTGCGCAAGATGAAACACCTACATGTTGATTAATTAAACACAAAGTCTTTTGGTTTTATACCTGAAACATGATCATTTCTGAAGATAAATTATGATTTCTGTTTTAGTTCTGTTAACTGAGTTTACTTTCACTTTAAAAGTACATTTACAAGCTTCTTGATATAAGTATTAAGTTATAGAATTCAATCGTATCATTCGCAATGGGTTGTACAACCAGCAAACCTGTCGATACGAGAAAGCAAAGGACAAATAATCAATCACAATCATTACCACAGAAACAAAAAGATCCGGAGTATAATGAAAGATTGCAGGATTCAAAATTCGAAAAAATGTTATTACAAGGTAAACAAAATAAGAAAAATCAGGTCAAAATGTTATTACTCGGAGCAGGAGAATCGGGCAAATCGACAGTTTTAAAGCAAATGAGACTTTTACATAAAGGAGGATTTACAATTCAAGAACGTAACCAATATAAGAATATAATTTGGGCAGATACGATTGCTTCCATGCAAACATTGATTATTCAATCAAGAAACTTGGGTATAAATTTGGATTCGGATGACCCAAAAAATGAGTTATATATTTTTAAGCAAAAAATTTTGAATTATAAACCATTGGAGAGTATTGATACATCTGCAGCAGGTGGTGTTGCATTTTTAAAAGATTATTTGGTCAAGTATAGTGAAAGAAGTGCAACAAATAGAAGGATCAATAGTAGTGGTAAGGTAGATGCTGGATGGATGGATGGAAACTCAGCAGAGGAAACTGTTACTTCTGATGTTAATTTAGAATATTATAAGGAAACCGACGAACTACTAAAAGATTATGTTGGAGATGATATATCGACGGCAGAAACATCCATAACAAATAATAGAGGTGAAATGGTACAAATAAATGTGCATGAAAATGGCATAAAAATATGTACCAAGGAAGAAATTGCAGAAGCTATTCAAAAATTATGGTTTTATGATAAGGGTATTAAGCAGTGTTTCTATAAGTCTAATCAATTTCAGCTCGAAGGTTCTGCGTCATATTTTTTTGAAAGGGCAAGCAATTATGTTTCGGAAGACTATATTTGTTCTAACGATGATATTTTAAAAGGTAGAATTAAAACTACAGGTATTACCGAAACTAATTTCAATATTAGTGGCATTAGATTCAAGATTTTAGATGCAGGTGGCCAAAGGTCGGAAAGAAAGAAATGGATTCATTGTTTCCAGGACATAACGTGCGCCTGTTTTGTTCTAGCAGTTTCAGAATATGATCAGATGCTATTTGAGGATGAAAGAGTTAATAGAATGCATGAGGCAATAATGCTATTTGATTCATTATGCAATTCTAAGTGGTTTGCTAATACACCTTTTATTTTATTTTTAAATAAAGTTGACCTATTAAAGGAAAAGGTTAGAATATCGCCGATAAGGAAATATTTCCCTGATTATGATGGTAGAAGTAATGATGTCGAAGACGCATTAAAATATTTTGAAAAGATATTTTTAAGTCTAAATAGAACGAAAAGGCCAATTTATGTCCATAGAACATGTGCTACTGATACCCAGTCTATGAAATTCATATTAACCGCTGCTACTGATATGGTTATCCAACAGAACTTAAAAAAGAGTGGATTATTTTAGCTTATTGTATGTAGTGTGTAGTGTTTTGTTTTGTAGTTAATTACATTACAGTTACACTCACAGGAACAGTAACAGTTACGTTACGTTACGTTACGTTACAGCTACAATTATAGTTACAGTTACAGTTACAGTTACAGTTACAGTTACAGTTACAGTTACAGTTACAGTTACAGTTATTACAGTTACATTTACAGTTTCATCTCAACTTTCTTCAATTAAATTTCAGCTATTTTATAATCTGCCTCGTGATATTCACAAAGCAACATACGTAAATCTTTGTAAGTGTAGTCGCAACTGTATTGTGGACTTCAATGCCCATTACTAATAAAAGCGATTACAAACCAAAAAACTGTGGCGCACACGCCCTATAAGCCATTTTTTTTTGTTTAATAAAATTTATCTTTGGCGTGCACGCTCATTAGTATAAAAAGAGAACCATTCTTGCCTTTCACCCATGAATCTTACCACTATATTGATAATACTGCTTTTTGCTTTCAAGTTGTTTTCCGTACTCAAAAGATATTTTCACTCAGCACCAAGACAGATGTCCGCTAAAGCCATTTCAGAAGTTCAAAATTTGATCAACACCAAAAAGGTGTTTGTTGCCTCTAAGACCTATTGTCCATATTGTACCGCAGCAAAGAAATTAATTACAAGTGTTTATCCAGATGCTTATATTTTAGAATTAGACAATATTGAGGATGGTGACGATATTCAAGATGCACTAAAGAAGATCACTGGCCAAGGAACAGTTCCAAACATTTTTATTGGCGGTAAGCACATTGGCGGTAATTCAGATTTACAAGCTTTAGGTAAAACTAAGATTACTGAATTGATTGAAGAATCAAAAATTTAAACAATCTTTCTAGTCGTCATATTAAATATAGAAGTCAGATACACACGCTAAGAATATAGGTAGCTAGTCATAAAAATATACATATACACATGCGAATGATGAATGATTTTTGGTTGTTATAAAAAAAATTTATATTGATATATAATATTCGTGTTTTTTAATGATAAAATTTCAATGGAACATATATTTTACTTAGACATTTGTATTTTGTCTATATGCTTGATTGTTATCATTGATGTATGCTTTTTGAAGCTCAGTATGACTGCAGACATTTTTTTGTTTTGATTGATATTTTGATTATTATTCTGATTGCTATCATCGGTGTATTTGATAACTGATTTTAAATTTCTAATCTCTGGCCACTAATCTCCACTCAATTATGTATTTAACTGTCCTAGCAATATTTACTGAAAGCGGCATTTTGTACAGCGCGCTTAAATAGTTTGTGTTATTACAGGATCTTGAGTTTGCAGACGAATCGTGCTATCAATCCAGATCAGATTACCACTTTATTCTCTGGCTTTATAGTCACTTTTAATCTTATGTATTATATCTATACTAGCATTAGGTAACAAAAAAATATCTTGAACACAATCGAGTGTTATTGCGTTTTCTCTGAATATCGTTTTCTATCGCACCATAAAATTAGCAGATTCTTTCTTTTCGTGAGAGAACGCAAAATTTTCTATTTGACCTCTTCTTTATCAGTCATTAATTTCGTTATCTTTGAGTATAATCGAACAAGATATATTCATAACAATGCTGAAAACATTTACAGAACTGGCATTTCAGGCACAGGATTATGTCCCATCACCCATCCGTGTTCGCCTTTCTTCCATTATGGGCTCAATCTCATTTGCATGTTGGTTAGTTCTTATGATCCCGCAGCTTGTTGAACAATGGAGATTGAAAACAGTGGAAGGAATATCACCAGTCTTTTTGTTAATTTGGGCATCGGGAGATGTTGCAAACTTTATTGGTTCATTTTGGGCTGGATTATTACCTGAAGTTATCATCATTGCACTTTGGTTTTTATTCGCTGATATCGTTACCTTCTTATTTTATTACTATATTGGCTATATTTACAAAAAGCCGAAGCATAGAAAAAGAAGCAATGTCGTCATTGATGAAGAAAGTTTACTACTTGGAGAACACGCAATTCATTATGAACACGAACATATTCCTGAACATGAACGTACTTTGAGTAATCCACATCATGCTAGAAGAAAGTCGCATGCTTCTACATTAGAAGATATTGTTTATGAACCACAAAATCATTCAATTTTTACTAAATACTGTTTACCTTTAGGATTCGTCATATTTGCGGGTATTTTTGGTTCATTAATTTCAACTGGTGCAACTAATAGTAATACCAATAATGCTACATCAGGTGATGATACATTATCAATTGGTCCACAAATTTGCGGTTATATATCCGCTTTTCTATATTTAACTGCTAGATTACCTCAAATGTATCATAATTATGCTAAAAAATCATGCAAAGGATTAAGTTTATTATTTTTTTTATTTACTATGCTAGCTAATGTTACTTACAGTTTACAAATCTTATTTTATAGAAATGATTGGGAATATTTGAGATTAAATATGAGTTGGCTGCTAGGTTCTGCAGGTACAATAACTCAAGATTTAATAATTGTTACTCAATTCTATTTATATAGAGACAATAAATAATAGTAATTTTGTTTCTGCATTTGATCAGCATACTAATTTCCTTTAACTCTCTTTATATTTCACTCTTATTTTTCTATCCTGCACACCAATATATCTTGAATTAAAGTCTTTTATTAAACAAAAAAAATTTACTAATAATAATAAAATAAACATTTGGATAAAAAAAAACTACTGATTTGCGTTACCGCCAAAACTACCAACATATGTCCAACCACCAAATTGTTTTTGAACAGATTCACTTAAAAAATCATCAACAACAGAGTCCATCGGCCTTTCACTGGTGAATTCCGAACTGATATTTGAAATGTCCGTTGAATCTTTAACTTGAGGTTTGTAAGGAGGAATATAACCTTTACAATTCAATTTATTCCAATCAATATCCTTGAAAAATGGATGGGATTTGATTTCCGAGACTCCATGATATCCCAATCTTTTCAATGGATCTCTATTTAATAACTTAGTGATTAAATCTCTTGTAACATTGTCCATATCTTGTGGAAAGACTAATGGATCATGCAAAATTTTCCTATACATCACATTAACATCTTCATCGTAGAATGGAGGCAATGATGTTAACATCTCATACAATAAAACACCCAAAGTCCAAAAATCAACAACTCTTGTATAACCTTTGCCTAATAATAATTCAGGTGCAAGATATTCAGGCGTACCGCAAAATGTATTAGTCTTTTGATCTAATTTCATATTGATTTTACAAAGTCCAAAATCACATAATGCAATGTGACCTTGATAATCCAATAGAATATTTTCAGGTTTCAAATCACGATAGACAATATTCATTTTATGCAATGTTTCAATTGCCGACAATAATTCACAAATGTAAAATTTAGCTCTAATAAGTGGGAATCTTCTTGCTTTTTGAAGGTGATAAAATAATTCGCCACCATTGATGAATGATAAAACAAGATATAATTTTTCATTTGATTGAAATGCAAATTTTAATGGAACAATGAAAGGTGAATTAACCCTACTTAAGACAAACTTTTCTGCTAAAGTGTGAGTAACTTCCATTTTATTGACAATGTGTGCTTTTCTAATGGATTTCAATGCATATATTTTACCCGTATCTTTTTTACGAACTTGCATAACTTTACCAAATGATCCTTTGCCAATAACTTTTAGCAAATCAAAATCTTCAATATTTAAAGATTTGTTTGAACTTGATAATGGTTTAAAATCTAACGTTATGTTTAATGACCCAATTAATTTCTCATCTGTATATGGATTAACTAAATTTAACCATTTATGATTTAAAATTCTAGTTGGCTGTTTATTGTTTGAAATTTTAAAAGAATTCAACCTATAATTTAGTGAACCAATCAGATGATCTTCCTGTTTGTTGGATTCTAATAAGGAACCTGGAATTCTAACATAAATATGAACATTCAAAACTGCATTATTTGGGGAAGTAATATCAAAGGTGGTAACACTGTTGAATTTTGTATTAGCAATTGTATTACCAATTGAGCAAATTTTTTCACTACTGTTTTCAATTTCAATAACTGCATAAACTAAATTATATGTTGTTATGATGTTTTTATCAGTTTCATTTGCCGTATTGTTTATTCTCAACGTCGAAGGTAAGTAATATGAAAGGTTTGTGTTTGCTGCTTCATCTAATGAATCATTTAAAGAACCAATTTTCACAACTAACTCATCCTCATTAATGTTCATACCTAAACTAGCCAACTTAGATAATATTTGTTTATTAATTCTTAATGGAACAGGTATCTCTAAATCTTTTGAAGAATAAACCTTAATTGTCAGTAGACCGGGTTTCAATTTGAGATTTGAATTTGAACTTGATTTTGAAATGGCGCTTGACTCTATAGCTTCATTTTCAATTACTGGATCAGTATTCTCTAAATTCTTAGTTATTAAAGTTGGAGTTTCATTTTCTCTTTCTTGTTGTCTTTCGATTTCTTTTTCAATTTCTCTCTCTTTATCATTTTCAATATTTAATTGATGCATTGATTCTGAAACACTATTCAAATCTGAATTAACGAGCGTTTTTCTATTATCTTGTAAATTATTTTCGATTATGCCATCATTTACATTCGATTCAAAATCACAATCAACAGATGATCTCGCCGAACCACAAGATATTGAAGCGGCACTATTGGAATTTGGAGTGATAGATTTTCCCTTAAATAGTTTTTTCCAATTTGACATCGTTTAGTATTGAACAAAATTGTGTTTCTTGTAAGATAAACCACAACAAAAATTAAAAAAACAAGCTCTCTTTTCGTTTTTTTTTTTTTTTTTTATTATAACTTTCCTTTCTTCGAGAGCGCAAACAGGACAGAATTTTTTTCCGTTATCTTATTTATTTCATAACTAACTATAGAAGTATTTCTTGGTTTATTTCATTATCAACAATATACACAAATAATGAGAAGAATCCCATTTGAGCTTTTATTAAATATTAATGAACTGACTAATGTTCCACAACTCGACCAAAACAAATGTTTTATGGTTATCACTATTTCTAATTCGAAGATTACCAACAATAACAGGAAATATCACCCCTCAAAGATAACAACATCACCGGTTAAGATAAATAATCATAGATGTCAATTCGGACCAAACGGTCAATTAAGGTCCGAGTTCAAATTACATGCGGATAGTAATTCGAGTACATTATCAGATAAATGGCTCTGTATAACATTTTTAATCAAGCATGAAGAAGGAAAGCATGAAGAACTATTAGGAAGTTTGTCATTAAATATTACTGAATTTGTTAACGAAACAAAACCGAAAGAAATTAGATATTTATTAGAAAAATCAAAAACCAACACAATTGTTAAATTATCTATTAAGATCCGTCACCTTGAAAATGATTATGGTGTCAAATATAAAGTGCCGAATGGTTTATCTAATAACCAACTAACATCGACAGGTATAGACATTGCACGTAGTACATCAATTTCAAGATCCATGTCAACCAGTGCTGCAAGTAATAATAAGAAAAACAATAGCAGAATATCTTCCTTAGGACATTATTCTCTGGATTCGAAATTACAGGAACCAATTGAATTTCAAGCTAATGGTATTGCCAATAATGTCACTAGGGATAGATCATCATCTTTTTTAGCGGAGCCGATGTCAAAGACAATGTCAAAAACTATGTCAGCAAGCTCGACATGTGGATTACCGAGTGTTGAGAATGTTTTAACGTCAAGCACAAATAGTCCAAAGAGTCCAATATCACCAATTACCAGTATTTACCCAAAAACCAATAATTCAAATGATATACGAACTCAAGACACACAATCGTTAATGACTCAAGCATGCGAAGAATCAAGTGATGAAAACACTATTTTAAATGATTTGATTAATAAAACATATAGATTTACATGGCAATTAAGTGATTGTAGTTATGTTGAATATACACCCGCAGAATGTATTAGAGATATAGTTGAACATAATGGCAATGGATGGAGAAAAAATGATGAAGGGTTTGATTTAATTGATGTTGTTCAGAATGAAATGAGAGAAAAGAAGTGCCAGATTTACAAAAACTTTGAAGATGATGCTGGTAAGAAAAATGGAAAAAATGAAGACGATGTTTTTTACGAATTCCATCATAATAATGATGCTGATAATAATAATGATAATGATATTGATGTTGAGGATAGTGACGATTTTTATAGCTATTATCATAAAAACGACCATAAAAGAGCTGATAAAGTTAAAAGATACAAACCTTTAAGCGAAGCTGAAGTTAGAGAAGATCTACGTAGTTGGCACATTAGTGTTAAGAATTAGTTATTTATATTTATTAGTTATTATTTTATATTTATTTTACAAAGTTATTTATTATATCAAAGTTAGTAAAGTTAGTAAGTTAGTAAAGCTAATGTCGTTTAAAGATTATTCTTTTGTGGCTAACTGTTAATAGCTCTTTCAATTCCATCACTTTCATAACTTTCATCATCATTAATTTCAAAATCGTCAACATCACTCAAAATATCACTTCCTATACTGGTATTAGTATCATTACTACTATTTGCAACAGTATCTTCATTAACATTTACTTCACCCCAATTATAATTCCAATTATTATTATAATCATTATTATTATCATTAACATTGTGTAACTCAATATCATTATTAGAATGCTTTTTACATTTTAATAATGACTTCATTGATTTTAACGAAAAATAAAATAATTTCTGGATTCTGAGTTTGAAAAAATAATAACCAATAATCAAAAAAAGTATCAAAAAAATTATGAACCAATTAGAAATAAAATAACCATGATCAAAATTTGAAATGATTTCTTCGTCATTATCAAATTCACCATCGCTATTATTTTCCTCAAAATCCCAAAAACCTGGAGTATCATATTTTTCAAATAACTTAAAATCTGGTCTATTTTCAACAGCAAAAATCTCTGAACCTGGATTAAATAACCCTGGTGAGGAATTATGAAAGTATCCAATTTTAGTTGCAGTGTTCTCGATGTCTGCAATATTATCATTCAGTTGTAAATTTTTAGTATAATTATAAATTTCTCTTGATGATTCATCTGCAGCATATAAAATTGCACGGCCTAATGTCCAGGTAAAATCATTATTATTAATTTTATCATTAATCGTGAATTTATTATTAGAGGAATTTTTTGATAATCCTAAACCGCTATGTAATAATGTAATCAAATAATTCGAATTAAAACATAGATTAAGTGAGTCTTCTTCATTTAAATTTTTTTTATTATTTTTTAAGTCTAATAATGACATATTGCAAATTTTTGATGTTTCAGATTCGATTTCATCATAATTATAAATTTTGCCATTCTTTGATAAATTATCATCATAAGTTGTATGTGGATCGTCATTATTTTGAAAATCCAATAGATTTGAAATTGTATCCCAAGAACCGGAAACCCCAATAAAATTATCCTTATTCAAATCAAAATTTGGCATTGAATTTGTTAGCAAACAGCTTGAAATTTCATTTAAATTTTTATCATTCACTTCCTTATCTTTACAGTTATCGGTATTAGAAATAAATATATCATAAATTGACTCTTTGCATTCATTGTAATTACTGGAACCAACAATTCGATAATTTATATTGTTTTTGTTTGTAGTTGTGGAATAATCAATTGGTGAACAAGGATCTTCAATAAAATTCCCAGGAGTGTTATTATTATTTATTAAATAGTTAATGTGATCGGCTTTAATTTGATTTAAGCCGTAGCCTAAAAATGAAGTGGAA
Source organism: Kregervanrija pseudodelftensis (assembly GCA_030580115.1). Lineage (NCBI taxonomy): Eukaryota > Fungi > Ascomycota > Pichiomycetes > Pichiales > Pichiaceae > Kregervanrija > Kregervanrija pseudodelftensis. The sequence continues at coordinate 66,631 of JAKTSJ010000047.1, forward strand.
AAAAGTTCATAATGTAATGAGTCTGAATTTGATAAAGTTAAAGTAATTAATTCTTTATTTGATTCTTTAATTTGGTTTGAATCTGGTTGAAAAGATATTTGAGTTGAAATTCCACCCAATTCTAATAACCCGGATGTTGAGATTTCAGCATTGTCGTTACCTTCATTATTATTAAAATTATTCAATAGATAGTTTAAAGTAACCCAGCTATACAAACCTTCAATGTCACCATCAATTGTATTTATATGAGATTTACAATCAGGTAAAAAAAAATCTGTTTGAGTTTTCAAGTATTTACAAATATTGCCTAAAATATGACTCTGATCTGTTGGATTTAAAATTCTTAAACCAGCCGTTGCATGTAAAAAAATTGGAGTTCTATAATGTTGTTCAATAGGTATAATTTTATATATTTTCTTCAATAGATGATTTAAATAAAGTGGACCAATATTTGAGGAGTTTTCATTAAATTTTGAGATACCAGGCTTAATCTTTTTATGCCATTTATTATTGAAATTAATTTCGGGTAAAAATGTGTAGTTTGGATCATTCAGTTTATCTAAGTCTACTAAATCGTTTTCCAACATATATTTCATTGATTTCCAATTATAAATATAAGCTCTTGAACCTTTGGAACCAGCATCAATGATTATAATGTAGTTATAAGGTACATCATCTTCATTGGATATTAAGGCTACTGAATCATTTTCACTGTTCATGTTCATGTTTTTTTTATTATCATTATTCTTGCCAGATACTATTTTATCCGGTTTATTTAGTAAAGAAGTCATTTTTGTAAATACGCAAAGCTATAGAAACATGAAATTAATTGTAGATCGGTAACTTTAATTAGATTGGTGAAGATTAAAGAACTGATTATAAAGACCAGGCAGACACTAGAACCAAACAAACAAACAAAAAATGGTATAAATAATTAGAGGACAGAGACACAATCACAGTCTAAATATAACAAATGAAATGACAATAACGGTAGATATGTGATAGTTGATTAATGAAATATATGTATCATGTGTCGTCATATACTTGAAATACTCAGATTACAGCTGCTCTACTGATATTTGCAGCTACCAAAAATTTCTTGGAAAATCGCCCGGCTGGCAAGTGTACGGATGCGGTGTACGGATGCAGTTTCTCCAGCTTTTTTTCCTTAGGTCACGTGCCGTTGGATATTTGATGCTGTTATCCGAAATTGTGAGTTTGACTACAATTATACTGAAATTCCCGGTTGTTCCAACAGAATTCGAACCTTTTTTTTTTTATCTTTTTGTTCTGAACAGACGTCTATTATTGAAATCAAATAAGACACATGTCTTGCACGTAATTCTTTGTAAACTTTACTTATTCAGAGAGTGTTCAACATCTTGATAGAGAACCGCTCTCCGTCTCGCAATCCGAGTGAAACCCCGGGCTTCCCACCAATGACAGCCGGTTTTTTCTTAATCATTTCGCACTCGCACAGTTTCTCTTCCGCTCATAACAATTTTAACCCATTTTGTATTACTACTATTATATATTTTAAAGATTTTTAGACATTTAATCAGAATCAAGTTTAATAATGTTGTCAACTTCTACTAGATTAGGACTAGGTTTAGCAATCAGACCAACAAATGTTTTGAAATCTTCCGTTGCTTCAAAACAGTTAGCTAGAACTTTCTTCAACACTATTCCACAACCACCAGGTAATATCATTGGTACAGTCAATGATGCCTATGTTCCACCAAAACCAAATTTATTTGAAGGTTCAAGACATTGGACTTTTGAAAGAATTGTCACCATTGGAATGACCCCATTAATTGTTATTCCTTTCGTCACAGGTAGTTCTACCGCATTAGTTGATTCAGCAATGTGTACCCTATTATTATACCATTGTTTTGCCGGTTTCCAATCTTGTATCATTGATTATATCCCAAGAAGAGTTTATGGTAGTATGCATACCGTTGCCATGGGCTTATTAACTTTTGGTACATTTGTTGCAGGTTACGGTGTTTACAAAATTGAAAACGAAGAAGACGAAGGTATCTGGGGTATCTTGAAGAAATTATGGAGAGCTTGATTAACTTAACTCTATTTATTCAATTATTTATCATTTTATAGTATTATTCATTTCAATTTCATTTTTTATTCATTTTTTAGATAACTAAAAAAAATTTATAAATATTAAAAATATTGATTATTAAAAATTAGACTTATTAGTTATTATCAGTGCTCCAATGGTCTTTTGGTGCCACTACTATGTGTTTGCCTGCTTTCTAATTCATTACTAAGATTATTATTATGGCCATTATCCTCTAAAGTTTGATCATTACCACCGTTTACTTCTTTAATTACGTTTGCCAACCTTTCATCTTTAAATTTCTTCATATATTCCAAAATATCTTCAAATTTATTAACATCTTCTTCCTTCAAAAATTTTAATGGTCTATCGATAGCTTTAATAAATGTATCCCTCGGTATAACATTGACAATATAAATCTCCCTTTTTAATTCATCGATTTTAAAATCAATTAGTTTACTTTGCAATATACTTAGTAGAACTTTGATGATATCTGAGTCATTATTACTTTCAATATATAGTCCACCCTTAATCTCATCAAATCCAAAAACCTGTAAATATTGTGACAGTAATAGTAATAGAGTTAGTAAATTAAAATTATTAAGACTCACAAATTAATCAGGATATACTTACAATTTTGTCCTCGAGTATGGATATTAATGATAAAACTCTCAATTTATTTAGCTCTATATATGTTAATTCATTAAATTTGTCCCCTAAAGTTAGAAATAATAATACAGTTAGTAAATTAAAAATAGTTGTCTTTTTTGTAGCAACACTCACGGTTTTGTAAATAATCACGGATTGTGCCAAATGAATACAACTCTAGTAATTTTTCTTCGTCTTCGTCTTTTGATTTATTTCTTAAGAAATTGTAACTATTAAAATCCAAATCTGATAATTCCTTAATGCAGGTCATGTTTATACTTCAACTGAAAAAATCATCAACAATTCTCTCAATTCATGTTAACAACAATAATATTTTTTTTTCTTCTATCGCGTTTAACTCTTTAAAGTTATTTAATACTTATAAATATTTATTATACAAAAAAGTAACTAGTTATTTTGATCTCTTCCATCGTTCAATTCTTCTAGCCCGTTCACTTCTTCACTTCTCCCTAAAACATCTTTATCTTCATTATTTTCACCTTCCTCATCTTCATCCTCTTCATCTTCATCATCTTCATCTTCGTCATCAATTTGTTTAAATATACTTTCGTCAGGCATACGTCTCATTTCTAATTGACTTCTAAATAGGGGACCAATCTTTTCGATCCATTTTTTCCGTTTTTCTAATAACCCTTTAAATGATGCGTTAGTAACCATATGTGTCGCATCGTCTCTCATTAAACTAACAACACTACCATTTTGATGGCTACGTTTCTTTGATTTTTTCGGCGTAACATTAAGACGACGGCGGTAGTACTGTTCAACTTGTTTATCTAGGTCTTCTAATATACTCATATACTCTCTCCAAGATATTTGTTCTTCAATTATTGGTATTAAAGTTTTTTTACGACTGTTGTTTCTAATTTGAACTTTTTTCAATTCCTTTTGTAAGTCTCTTAATTCTTTACAAATTTCATCATCTTCTTTATGTAATGACCAATCTTGCTCCCAATTTGGATCATTTAAAGTTTGCTGGACATTCATATAAACCCCAATATAATTTAATTCTCTTTTTAATCTATTATCTAACGATTCATAATCAATTTTGACTAGTTCATTATTAGATTTCGGGATTAATTTTGTAACAACTTCATCATTAATATCATCATCTTCTTCTCCAACAATTGCTGATAGAATTCTTGTTGTTAATGGACCGCAAGAAATTTTATTAGGTTCTTCGATTATTGAATTATCAATTTCATAACTTGAACCTTTGGGGCCAAATATTTTGTTCATTTTATTAATCATTTCCTGTGTTAGTTTATTTAATTTATTATTGCCAATTGTATTATTTAATTTACTGTTACTACTATTATTACTTGATTTGCCATCTGGGTCATTTGTCCAAAGATCACTAAAATTTGGTCCTAATAATGGAATTTGAAATGGAGTCTTTTTTTCATCATAATTTTTCACGAGTAATTGACTAATAATAATTCTTTGCTTTAAAAATTTAATATCCTCTTCGGTGAAATTTCTGAAAAATGGATCGACGTAAGCTTGAAATGATGTAAATGCAACTTGGTTGGTTGGTTTGGGGCCTGAAAAATCAATCATTGGTATCTCTCCAGGCAATAAGTCTTTCAAATCACATGACGGATATTCTGAAACTGCATATTTCTTTTTTTTAAATTCAATTTCATTTAAACTTGATGATTTATTCTCTTCTTCATTGAATAATTCTAACTGTTTGATGATTGGGTTACATAATTTATTAATATCAATTAATTCAGAAACCTTATTTGCATAAACAGATGGAATAAATCTATCTATATTATCATTTTCATTATCAATTGGTACTAAGTTATTATATTCTTCTGAGGTTATTCTAATCTTTTTTTTATTTCTCATTTCGATATCCTCGTCTTCATCATCAATTAAGTCTTTCCTTTGCCTTTTCCTAGTAATTAAAACATCTTCATCTTCATTTTCATCAAAACCAGAATTTAAATTACTCTCTGGTGTCTCGTTGATATGAGACGTATTTTTAAACTGTATCTTTTGAGTTTCATTACTGCCTAAATCTTTCCTGTTATTATCCTCCTTGTCATCATTCACTTTATTATCTCTATTACCGTTATTATCTTTATTATCCTTAATACTATTATTCGCATTATTATCATTATTTTTATTGTTGTCATTGCTATCATTACTATCATTATTATTACTATCCTTATCCTTATCCTTATCATGATCGTTACCAGCATTCTCATCGTCAGATAATTTTTCATCGCTTTTTTTTTCAAGCTTTATTCTAATTTTGCCTCCATCTTCACCATCTATTTGAATAATTGTTCTGATTTTATCTGCTTCAACTTTAACAGGTTTTTCATTTTCGGTTTTAACCTCAAATTCGTTCAAAATCGTATCATCATATTTAATTCCATCTTCTAATTCTTTCAGCATACGTTCTAGTAATTTTTTTAGATCGTCCAATTCTTCCAAATTAGGAGCATTAAACATACCATCGCCCTGTAAAAAACCTAGATTTGAATCATAAGTTAGTTTTGCTGTTTTCAAAATATCATCTAATGTGCTACTGGGTCCACCATTTTTATTATTTTCAATATTTTCAATCTTTTGAGAATTATGTTTAAATGCAACTGGTTTATGTTTGGCAGGTATTTTTCCTCGACGATTTCTTGATGAGCCTGGTGCCATTATCTAATATAATCTAACCTAAATCGTATTATCGTTCCTTTATCTGCCAACTGTTTATATATTATATTATATTACGTACGACGAATTTAAAAATTAAGATGGAGCGGAACGTCGCTTGGAAAATTTTTGTGTCTTATACGACCATTTGAAATCTTTTTGGCGTTTTCTTGTTATAAAGATAGTTAGATTATGACAAGTCGAAATGAAATTATTATGTACATGTCCATATATTTAATAAATAATAAGCATATATATATATCTATACATATATCGATACATAAATATATATATGAAAGAATCGCTTAGTTAAAGATATCCTTCTTTCCTGCATTAGAATCAATACTAACAATTTCATTGAGATTGACTTTTCTTTCACCTTGAGTAATAGGCTTTTCCCATTCTTTAGGGAATGGAATGATTTTGTGATTTTTACGTTGCTTTTTATTATATTTTGCAATTGTATGTCTTTCATCTAATGGAACGTCGATAAATTCTTCAGGACTGTTTTTTGATTCAGCAATTAAATCATCCAAAATTTCTGATAAAAATGATGCATTTTGAGCTGGTTCTAAAAACTTATCACATGACATTAAAAGTAAATCAGTATTATGATCGTATCTTTGACCAGCTAGCAATTTAAATTTATGATTTGACTCACTTGACAATTTTAAATTATCAACTTTCAATTCTAAAACAACCTTTCTTTCACCTGGATGGGATTCACCTAAAAATCTTGTATATTTAAGTAAAACTGGTTTCTCGCATTCGTCGTCATGTTTATATTCCTGTCTAAATTTGGCTAGTTGTGGTAATTCAAATGCAGCTTTTCTGTTGAATTCCATATGATCTCTGAAGTCTCTAACAATATTTTGTGCTGATGCTGGATATTCATCAAATCCATATGGTTCTAATGGATCCTCCATATACTCACCTTCGGTTAAATAATTATCATAATCTGTTTCAGTATCTGCTCTGAAAACGTCCGCTTCAGTGGAATTATAGACCTTATATAATAATTGTGTTTCTAATGGATTGGTTGCAGTATCTAAAATTGCATCTAATTCTTCACTTGATTTTTTATAACTTTTACCATATGCAATAACTCTTGCTTTATATAATTTGCTAATAAGTTCGCTTGGTAATCCTTTCCATAAATCTGGTCTATGAATTAATGAATTATCATCTAGTTTGTATGAAGATTCCTTTTCAAGCTTTGAAAGTTCTTTATTTATTGATTCAATATCAATTTTTGTATCTTTGGAATTTTCTGCCTTTGCTTTTTGATTGAACACCGTTCTAGTATTAGATAAATATCTAACGGAAATATTTTTTTTAACCGAACAGGTGACCAGTCTATTTAACATGATGTTTGGCTCAATGTAGTTTTTTTAATTGTTAATTTTATTATTGCTTAATCTGAGTGTATAAATTGAAAATTTTTGAAATTTTAATCTCGACGACAAAATTTAAAAGAAAAATATTGTGACCCGAGTCGATCGTCGCCATTCGGCCTTTATTTTAGTATATATATAATGTACACTGTGAGTGTCAGTTAAGTCAAAAAAATTAAACATAATGAAAATTTCACTACAGTTAATTTTCTGTAATTGTATGAAACTAACAGTAAAAGAATCTTTCCATTACTATTGAATAGATAAATATTTATTAGCGTGGTTTAATAAAACCTAATCAAATTACTTTTAATCTAGCACTAGTTTTTTTAATTTGGTAATCATAAGTTGTACAATTTTCTAATAATTCTAGTCTACAAAGAAATTCAGTATTCTGGTTCTTGCGTCAAATAACTTTATAGTTTATTAAAGCACTCCGTGCCTAATTGATTGTCAAATAATATTAATAAATTTGAAACCACTTCGTAATTACTACTTTGATTATAAAAAGTGATCAAGAATGCCTAAATCCTGTGTTAAATAAATCTTTTTGATCTCTAATTTTGTTTATGTTTCTCGCCGAAAGAGGGATGAGGGATCCTCAAAAAAAGATATTTTATTGTTTTATGATATTATTATCTGGATTTAAATCTTATTTTTTACGATACTTCTATTTAACTGATTAATCAGTTTCTAATCTTACATATTTACTATTTTTGTAGACCGATTTTGATTTAGATTTTGAACTTACAACTGGACAATTGAAAAAGATCCCTATTATTGGTTCAAAAGATTTTGTTTTTTATTAATTACCATGATATCAATACTCCAAGAACTACAAATATCTTCAATAGATAAACTAAAAAATGAAAAATTTATCAAAGAAAAATTAGATGGTAGAAATCCTGAACTAATTTCCAAAATGTTATTAATGATGTATTCAATGGATAAAGAGATTAAAGAGCTAACTGCAAGAATTGATAAATATGAACGTTCAGGTCCAGCATTAGGTGTTGAACGATTATCCAATGAAGTTGAAACTGATAATAATAATAGCCATTTAAATGAGGATAATGCTAATGACACTGATCACAGCAATGATACTGATACAGATGATGACTATGATACGGATAATGATAACGATACTGATGATTACGCTGATAATGATACAGATGACTATATTGATAATGAGACTGACAATAGTAATGATATTGGTGATATTGGTGATGATGATGATGATGTTAGTATTGATATTGTTAATGATATTAATATAAATAATCGTGTTGGTAATGATATCGGCCATGATATCGGTAACGATGTTAGTAACCATATAAGCAATGATATTGGTAACGATACCAATATTGATATTGGCAATGATATTAAAAATGTTATTAGTGACGAAATTGGTAATGATATTGTCAGTGATATGGGTAGGGATATTGCTAATGATATTAATAGTGATATCAATAATGATATTGGTAAGGATACTAATAATGGTATTAATAACGATATAAATAATGAAAATGGTAACATTATTAGCAAGGATATTGGTAATGCAAATGGTAAGATTATTAGCAAGGATATTGGTAATGATAATGATAACTTCACTAATAACAATAAATTAAAAATTTCAAATAGTAAAAATACGTATATCTTCAATGATGATGAGAACAAAATTGTTAAAAGATTAAGTTGGCCAGCCGGAGCTCATGCTTTTAAAACCCCAATTAGTTTCAGTGAAAATTTTTGTTCAACCATGAACGAAAATATTAAGAAAAATGGTAAACCTTGGCCAGAAATATCATTAAATCAACTTGCTATCAAATTTAAAATTCCAAAAGATATTTTAGCTAGGACTTCAAGAAATCTAAATGCTTATAATAAACTAAATACCAGTCATTATAATAGTAATAACAGCAAGTCGGGAACTTTGAAACAATCAAAAAAAGTAGAAAATAAAAGAAATATAAAGAGAAAAGAATTGGTTGTCTCAAAAATTGAAAATAAAAATGCAAACGACATTAAGAATAATAAGAACCCAGTTAAGAAAAGACCTAAAAAGCTGAGGATAACCAGATCTAGAATTCAAAGAAACAGAAGTACAACAAATGACGTAGAATCCAGTTCAGAATCTGTCTCAGATCCTAATGCACCAAGCTCCTCCGAAGATGACGATGATAATGATGATGATGATGATGATGGAAAACAGCCACCGTATGCTAGGGATAACGAGGAGCTGAAAAATAATGAAATAAATTCAAATACTTCTGAACTTTCTACGAAGCAGTCAGCAAGAATTTTGAGAAATTCAGCTAAAAGAAGTTTGGAAGATAACGAAGAGAAATCAATCAAAATTATAAAAAAGCCAAAAAATTGCAAAATAAAGCAAGAAAATAAAATAATTGACGTACCAATAAAGGAGGAGACTAAATCGAATGATTTGAAAACTAAGAACCATCTAAGTATGGCCGAACTTTTAAATCATACAAATCTTAAATTAGAAAATTCAGATACATCTAATGATTCAGTGCTGAACAACAAAAAAATTGATGATGGTTATAAAATGGGACCTGCATATATATCGCAAACGCATATTTTAAGTGATCAGTCTACACACCCAGTCTCATCGAGTAGTCAACCTGAGTTCAAGTATACAGTAACGGAAAAAGGTTTTTTCAAATGTGATACTTGTGTTGCTGATCCACAAATCTTTTTGCAGTATATTGATCTATATCGACATAAACAATTGCAGCATCCAGAAGAGTTCCCCAAATATGCTATTCATTAATTTTGTTCTTGATTTATATGCAGGCCAATTTTTCTACTTGTTTCTATATAAATTTTTTTCTTTACTAAATTAATATATATTTACGTCAATTAAAATATAATAGCATTCATAATAATAACAAATATAAAAATAATAACAATGGTACAAATAGATTACAATAAAAATACGAGTATAGAATTATAAATTATTATTCCTTTGATTTAGCTTCCTTATCTTTGCTCTTCTTCTTCTTACTTTTCTTTTCTTTCTTTTTAGGAGACTCGCCATCTTCTATAACTCTTTTCTTTGAAGAGTTATCTTCTTCGACGGCTTTTTTAACTAAAGCTTCTGGAAATAGCAGAATGCCTGTTTTGACTGGAGGAGAGTAATGATCACCGGATTCTTTGGCAGCGGTATATTTTTGGAATTCTTCGTCGTACTTTAATTTCTGCTCTTCGTAAAGTTCTTTCCATAGCAATTTCTCTGATGGTGGCAATTCACTCCATCTTTTCGATGTTTGCTGAGCTAGTTCAGGTTGAGATAGCGATGATTCACCATGAGTTTCTCTTTCCTTTGCAATTGCATTTCTCATGAAATTTGAGTATAAAAAGAAAGACGTCATTGGCTTCTTAGGAGCATTTGGGTCTCTAATCTTTTTCTGCTTCTTTTTTGGGGTTTCATCGACATCTTCTTCAATGTGTAAAATTTCGGTTGGTTCGACAACGACAGTTTTTTCAACTGTGATATTTGAATCTGACGTTTGTTGTGCTTCAACGATGTTGAAAAAGTCAATGGCAGACTTAGATGCATCACCAGCAGCTTTGGATAATTCAAATAGGGATGAAATTAACTATATAATGAAGGATGATGTTAATATTTAGGATCTAAACGACAAAAAGATAATCTCCCGGATATAATAGATTTAATGATGATATTCGCGCGTCTTTGTTTCGTGCTTGTGTTTCTGGCCACGCGAACTTTTGAGACATCTCACCGTATCGATTTTTCCCCCAACACAATAAAGCAAAATAACATTAACTCAGTTGTCAATTATATCATTCAAATTTATTAAACAAGATATTGTAAGGTTGTAAAAGATATACTTACCGCATCTTTAGCAGATTTGAAATCTTCTGGGGTAGGTGCAGAAAGTTCACCAGTGGTAGGATCAACGGATCTCATTATATTGTTTGGTAGTTATGGGACGAAAGTGGAATTGTTTATCAAACAGAGAAGAAAAGTGAGACCGGGAGGTGGTTTGTGGGTCGTGGTGGGAAAGTGGCGGCCCGTTTGTTTTTATATGTTGGGGGCTACAATTTCAGTAAAATCGGCTGAAATCTTGAAGATTGTTATGGAGGTCACCGCGAGAAATAGCGGCCAGTCAGTCCGTGTGGGAAATTTTCTACTGCCAATATGCTAAATGGCACTGAATATCCCTCCTTGGACTGGCATACCAGACAACTTTAATTTCTTCGATTGCAAATGCATCTAATAGGCTATCGTTATGAATAGCAATTCACAATAGGATGATAATGGAAATCTATATACTGATAATCAAAGACTGGGTTTTCTGATCTTAATTATCCTAATGGCTTTGCTCTGTTTTGGTTTGGAGTTAGATACGGTACAAAAAGTGTAGCATATACTTATCGTATCAATCATTTATAGCTCACAGCGAAAACGTGTCGTGAGGTAAACATTAAAAATTGATAACCAAGGTTTAGTTCTCCTATAAATTGTTTTTCCACTCACAAAACAATTGACTAAACATACAAATCGTACAGATCATTTGTTCGTTCTGTTGCACGATCTTGCTTCAGTATTCTACAAAACAAACTGTGGCTTTCGATTGTAGACCTGATTTCAGAAGAAAATTTCATTCCAGACATCCTCTTACAATCTGTCAACTAAGCTAATGCTATCTCTTTTATCGGATGAAATCATTTAACAAAAAAAGTAAAAAAAATATTGTGTTAAAAGAAAATAAAGTTGATCTCGGGCTACACAAAAATACATGAAAGCGTAGTCGTGCACTTGGTTTCAAAAAATAAAAGGCTGTAGACACTATAACAAACCATAAACAATTTTAGCCAAACATTCTTCTATCAAGTTATTGATATATTGCTAAGAACCTACAGCTGACGATTGTCATTTATAATTTATAGTTTGCTTTCAGCTACTTATCATTGCTTTTTCTTACAAGATTAATTGTTAATTTTCTCTTCCTCTTGGATCATACCCGTACGCATTCCATGAGACAATTTATATAATAATATGTCAGCACCTCCATCACCTGAAAAAATAAGGGAGTCTTTAGATACGAATAATACAGCTATTGATCAGTGGACTGCCATTACCGAAAAAAATGATACAGTGTCGCATGATGGAGATGATCATAAACAGAGCAACTCAATTAACGACAAAGCTGAAAAAAATAATGATTCAACAAATGATAATCATTCTGGAAATGATATTTTAACAAACACGAAAAATAAAAAGGAAATTGAGGTGGAAATAGAAACTAAAGAGTCGATCTTGACAAAAATTCGTAGGTGGTGTGTTACCATTCCATCCATCGAAACTTTACCTGCAAATAAAAATTATGAAGCTTTTAAAAATTCCAACTATGTTTATTTCCTAGGTGGAAGATTACGAAACACAAAAAGATTTTCACATTGGGGCAAACATATTAAAGTACCAATACTACCATTTACAATTGCATTGGTGATTTTTCCGTTCGTAATTTTCCTAATATTTGAAGCAGGTTGGTTTTGGCATCATGTTTCACCGGGGTTGGTCATACTCTTCTGTTATTGCTGGTGTCTCACATTTGTTAATTTAATTAAAGCAGCATTTTTAGACCCTGGCGCCTTGCCCAAAAACATTCATATTGTGGACGGAGTACAGCGTTATGGATTGCCTGATGAATATCATAGTTGGTTGAATCTACCTGGCCCAACCGATAAAAATGGGAATGTGCATAACGTTTATATGAAATACTGTGATACATGTTATATCTGGAGACCGGTTAGAGCTTCGCATTGTTCAAGATGTGGAGTTTGCGTTGAGAATATGGATCATCACTGTCCATGGTTGGGTAACTGTGTTGGACAAAGAAATTACTGGTATTTTATTAATTTTGTAATCTTTGCAGTGCTGAGTTGTTTCTTCCTGGCCACAATGAGTTTTTATAAAGTAGGCAAACATGGATTATATGGATCAAAATGGTCCCTATTTCTCGGTATCTTTGTTACATGTCTTATTCCTTACAGCGTTTTACTATTGTTTTATCATTTATGCTTAGGGTTAACGGGTATAACAACAAGAGAATATTTAAATGCCGAAATACACCAAGGTAATAATAGAATACAAGATGCTTGTATGGATCCGTTTAACTCAAAAAATTTACTCAAAAATTTGAAAAGGCAATGTTTTAGGCCCAGAGGATCTTCAAACATTTCTGTTATTGGTAATCTCATTGGAGATGATGACAGGTTTACCACTTTCAATATTGGTGCAGTGTGATTAAAATCATTTTTCTAGTAATATAATTGAATAAATAAATTCATGAATCATTATATCATGTCCCAGCCTCTTTCCTAATGAGGTAATCGGCATGTGATAAAAAAAAAATTATTCCCCCGAAAATTTTTCTAGCAGATTTTTTACCCGATAAACCTGAAATAATCTCAGAATTTTAATGATCCTACTTCTGCTAGTCACTTGACAGGCTGTTTCTTTTTTTATTTTTTGTTTTTCAAACTAATAAATTGCCATCATGAAACTATTTACGTCTACGCAATATTTTAATTATCCTTGGGATTATGTTAGTGCCGCCAACTGGAATAAGTATCCTAATGAGGTATCTTCGCACGTTGTAGCGGTTGATGTTTTAAGAAGAGAATTTGATTCCGAAAAAGGATTGTTAACTACAGAAAGATTAATCACTTGTAAACAGCCAATCCCTCGTTGGTTGAAGTATATTGTTGGTGGTGCGGACAAATCATATGTTCGTGAAGTTTCCGTTGTTGATAGAACAAACAAAACTTTGACTATGAGATCGGTTAATTTAACTTTTGCAACGATACTTCGAGTTTATGAAACTGTTACTTACTCGCCGGATGAATTAAATCCTAAAGATAGTACGAAATTTTATCAGGTAGCCGAAATATCTTCAAATGCAGGTTTTAAGCGTGTCTGTGACAAAGTAGAAGAATGGGCAGTCGAAAGATTTGGTCAAAATGCTTCAAAAGGTAAAATGGGATTCGACTCGGTTTTAGAGAAATTGGGTAATTTGAATGAGAACTTAGCTGACACTTTAACCGGTTTAACTTTCAAAACCAATGAACTGATGGATGATGTTAATGATAAAACAAGTTTAATGTTAAAGGAAATTAATGATAAAACTGTTTTAATTTTGAAAGAAATTAATGAAAATACTCGTGATGCCTTATCTGATATTAATAAATGTGAAGTTTTTAAAGATATTAACGGTGTTACCGTAAACGTTTTGAAAGATATGAATGATAAAACAGGTGTTTTTTTAAAAGATTTAAATGAAAAAACACAAGTAGTTTTGAATGATGTTAATGAGAAGACAAGTGTTTTACTGGACGAAGTTAAATCAACTTGTGTTGTTAAAGATGTTAATGAAAAAACTTCATCTGTCTTATCTCATGTTAATAATAAAACTTCGGAGGTTATATATGAAGTGAATGACAAGACCAACCGCATTCTGACGGAAGTCAACTCTAAGACAAATGAAATCTTAAATGAAATTAACACGAAAACTTCTGAACTTTTGAAAGCAGTTAAATTAAGTGATAATGATAATGCTAATGATAATGATAATGCTAATGATAATGATAATGATAATGATATTCTTGATGCTAATGTTAATGCTACCAATAATAATACCCCAATCGATGATGTCGCTCAATCAAGGTCCGGATATTTTGCATGTCTTGTTAATAGAGTCAGCAGTATGTTTTCTAATCATTAGTATTGAAATCATAATACCGCTTACCTAAATTTACTTATTCTCCCATTATTTTACAACCTCCTAGAATATTTTATAGATCCGCTTTGTGTATAACGAATATAAACGACTTAACTAATAAATCGCTCTTGTTTATAATTTTCCCAATGCGGAAAAACGATTGTGTCTGAGAGGAAAAAAAATTGTTTGTTTACTGACGCTCGTGTAGCTTCAAAATTATTTGTTTATATTATCTTCTTTTAATATTGACGTATTTACAATCGAACAAGTTACTTCTTATAGACCATATACCATTTTCTTTAATTAGATAAACTTTACAATACTTTACTATACATTTATTAATAAAATTATCAAAAATATTAAAGACATAAATTTGCTAGCACCAATTGAAAAACAAACAAACAAACAATTGCTTATTACATATCACTTCTTTACAACTCACACAACTTTCTAACGGAAAACGATTACCAGTCATAACTATTTGCTTTTTTTTAACTTAAATGACATTTTTATTTAATTCAAGCCGTGATCATGACGAATCTAGTCGTCTACTGGATAATGATTCTGTGCCAAGTTCTCCTGAGCGTCTTCTTAATAACCCTTCTTTTGATGATATTGCAGAGAGTACATCTTTAAATCCAATTACAATTACAAATACAAATACAAACTCCGAATCCGGAATGAAGTCTAAATTATCCCCTCAGGACGTATTCTTGATTGCTAATCAATCGGTGGACGAGCTATTAAATGAGATTAAATTAAAATCAAACAACGAACCAGAATTTTGTCTACCAGAACTTTCTCACTCACCAGTTACCCAACCTTTACATCTTGAAAATGATAGTCTAGAAGACTATGATGTTACACCAACGGATATTCCAAGATCTGGATCAATACCCTTAATTAGGGGAGATGATTATCATATTAATGGTCCACGAAAATATATTGATAATTCACCTGTTAAAATATCTCCCACGAAAAAAAAAGTTAAGATTGAAATGTCATCTCCAAAAATTATGGAATATGAACCAGAACTGGACGGATATAGTTCCGATGAAATTTCTATTAAAGATTCAAGTAAAGTTGACCTCCGTTGGAATAAAATTCCAATTAGATTATCCAGTAAGACTGAACAAGATCTTATTGAAAAGTTACCAAAAACAAGTAAACCTCTACCTATGATTGTCCAATCAGATTCAAATTTTTCAATCAAATCAATGCCAAATTTGGTCCATGTTCCAGAATCTCCTACTGAAAGTAATCAAAATGATTCAGATGAAACAATCGCTCCTTCACCAACTGCCCAAATAAGATCATTCAGTTCTGAAAAACTAAGTAGTTTAACTGAAAGAATTTCTTATGATCATGATACATACCTTGAAAATATGAAGCGTGGGGAATTAGCTGAACCATTAGATATTAAGAAATCAAGAGAATCAAAACAACAATTGAAAGATGGTATTATTTTACTACCTGATTTGAAAGCAGAAAATGAAGTTAATTTGCAAAAATTAACAGACGGATTTGAAACTAGTAAAGATAATATTAAAAGAAATGATTCTGTTAAATCAATATTAAGTATTGCTCCTGAAGATTGCAAATTAGAAACAAAAATTATCAATAAATCAGTTGTTAATGAAAAGCTTGATGAAGAAGAAAACGAAGTCGAGTATAAAAGCAAGTCTCCAGTAGACCTCGATATTTCCGATGATGAAACTCAATATCCGAAAGTTGAAAATACTTCAACCAATAATAATTTGAAAATTGATCGACATCAGAGGTCTACCTCATTATCTGAAATTGTTGGTAGATTCTTCAGATCAATGTCAGCTACTTCTATACCTGCAAAATCTGAATCTGAATCTGAATTTGGAAATTTGCCAGGTGAGCCGGTAACACCACCTCAAACATATGTTTATGAGGCTACAAAAGATCAAAAGAAAAGGATGATCTCAACTCAAAGTGTTGCTACTACTGTTACAGAATCTGGATTTGTTTCAGCAGATGAGGGTTATGATATTAAGACCAGTGAAAGTAATCAAATCTCTGAGAAAGATGATCCAAATGAGACTATGGACACTGTTATTATTGCACAGAAGAATAGTAATCATGAAAATACTATCAGTCTAATCAAAGATGAAAGTGCCATTGTAAATAAAGGGGAAGAAAAAAAAAATGCAAAAAATTTTGATTCAATTCAATCTATATCTGTTAAGTCCAACAAATTTCTGGAGACTAATAGTGATGTTTCAAGCGAAGCTACAAAGGTTGAAAAGCCCGAGGATATAGGTAAAAGTAAAGCCTTGGAAGCTGAGACTTTATTAGGAATATCTCATGAGCAACCAGTAGAGTCCCAAAATAGCAGTTTTGATTCGGATAAATTTGTTTTACATGTTCCATTTGAAGATAATATATACTTAACAGAATTTGATGAATTTAATGAGTTGAACGATTCAACTGTTCACAATGGAAAGGGTAAACATTTAAAGGCTAGAGTTATAAGTTCTGAAACCGCTCCTCGTAATGAAGTTCTTGAAATTTGGTCTAAACAACGTTCATTTAAGTTTCCGGTTAAAAAACATCAAGAATTTGATAGTATTTCAGCTCCAATAAAATCTTATGTTATTAATGAACATCGTCCAAAGGCGGTTAAAGTTATATCTAATCGTGCTGTTACAAGAATTAGTTCTGATGATTATGCTCCTTCCAATTGGGTAATGAAAAGGTTGGAAGTGTTACCGTCTGGTATTTTGAATAAAGATATCATGCATGTCAAATCTGCTAGTGTCGGGTCTCCTATAAAAAACCTTATTTTTTCAAGTAAGCTTGGCTCCGATAAGACATTCGACGCAAAGTATGATAACTACAACAGAAATTTTTATAAGACTCGTCCTTCAGTGAATGATAATTCGCTAGATTTTGAAGATTCTGCTCTTTCCTCAAATGGAACTACCATTATTACAAAGCTTTCACCTTCGGAACTAGAATCTAAAGTTGAATCCGATGCTACAAATGGAAATTTTGTCAGTAATTATGATGTACCTTCAATTGCCAGCGATAAAGAGGATATTCTTCCTTCAATAAATTCTGAGTTGGGAGACAATTTGAATTTGTCCAACATATTAGACGATGTTAAAGATCATGCTGAGACTACTGATATGGTTGAAGATTCCTTAATAAGAGCTATTAATGAGTGGGATCCCGATCAATCTAGCTCATTTTTAGCTGATAACTTGGAACAAGATTTGGAAAATCCGAACGATAATCGTACTGTTTTGAAGAAGTTATGGAATAATGATGTTTTTTCAAGCCAACCTCAGTATGGCGATTCATCCAAGCATTTTTCTGCTGATGACATGGAAACTTTCTTGACCCACAAAAGAATTGTCAGTGACGAATTTCAAATTAAGAAGGGCAATGCCGCTAAAGTGCAGCTTGAAACTTCATATTTACCTCAAGTTGAACAACAGGGTCAAATGATGAGTACTGACTCAGGTTTATTAAATCATGAAGATATGAGTGTTACTGATATTGTACCAGAATTGGACATTCCGTCTGGTTTTAACGGCGCTTCATTTTCATCTCATGGAAGTTTACCTGATCATGGACAATTTTTCAACCATGAACCTCTTACTCCACGAAAGCAAGCATTTTCTCAGTCTTTCAAGCATAGTATGGAACCAGAAACACAACCTGCAATGACTAGACTTTCTCCAATTCATAATCGTACCCAAACTGCGCCAATTTCACCTGCTCATCAAACAATGCAAGAAAGATTAGAGAAACAGAAGCAAATGAAGGTTCACCAACAGCATCATATGCAACTACAACATCAACTGCAACAAAGTGTGCACAAAGAAGCTCTTGAAATTGCTAAGTCTGCACCTTCAACTCCTGCTCCTGTTTTATCACCTGCAAAATCTAGCTCCAATCCTTATACCGTTAATGAAGATACAATTGATGATATTTATGAGGAGTTTACTCCATCACCATCTAAGATACCTGCTATGTTACCTACAGAGCTATTTTCTGCACCTAGTACTCCGTTGTTAAAAAATAATACAAATAACAGTCCTTTAAATCCATTTGAAGACTTGGTGGTAAAATCCAGCCCTGAAACACCAACAAAAAAAGCCTATACTAATATATTAACTGAAAACGTAACAGTTAATCCGTTTGATTTCAGGTCTTCCGGTACTTCTCCCGTTAGCAAAGATAAGCAATTGCCAATTAAATCTATTGGTGTGGCTCCTGTTTTTCATCCTGCTAAAAGTGATCCCGAACAGGAAAATCAAGAAAGAATTAAATTGATTAATGGTGAACAAGGTCGTTTCTTCTTACGTATTTTGGATTTAAAAGGATTGAAATTGCCAGACGTTGAGAAGAGACATGCTAAATTTCAAATTTTGCTAGATAATGGTATTCATTGCTTAAAAACTGATTTTTTTAGTATTGATAAACAAAAAATGATTCCAATTAATAAAGAATTTGAACTGATTGTTGCTGAATCATTAGATCTTGTCATTACTTTAAAGATGAAATATGAGAAACCAAAAGGTCGTACTGTGGAGGTCTCTGAAAAACATAAGGTGAAATCAAAAAGTGCACTTGGTAGAATGTTTGGTAAAAAAGAAGTCCAAGTTACTAAAAAAATGGTTACTCAACCTCCAGAATATGACGCTTTGGCTGATTATATTGCAGTTGATGGTTCTTTTGCAAAAGTCAAATTTAGTTTTGACCAGTTCAAGAATCAAATTGTTGGTAAGCCACATCAATATAGTTTGAATGGTTATAACGAATGGAAAAATACTGTCACTATTAAAGGTAATATTAAAACACCAAAACCACTTCCTGTTTGTCAATTAGACTTTAACATGCTTTTCATTCCAAGAACATCCGAATTGGAAGTCTTGCCAAATAGTATTGCCAATGCATTGGCACAAATGCAACAATCTAAAAAACTTACTGAAATTAAGCATGAAGGCTTCATGATTCAAGAAGGCGGGGATTTAAAGATTTGGACGGAACGTTTCTATAAATTGGAAGGCTATGATTTGTTTGCCTACAACAAGGATAATAAAAAGTTGAAGGCCAAAATCAACTTGAGGAAAATAATTAGCGTCTCACAGCCTGGTCAATCGGATGATAAGAAAGAAGTCGATGGTAGTGAAAAGGTAATCACTGATTCTAGTAGAGTTTCCAGTGATGGTCCTGTTTTGGATAGTGCGTTTACAATCAAATTTTACAATGGCGAAACTATTGACTTTGGTTGTGATACCGATGATGATAGACTAAAATGGGTTACCTTATTACAAGAGCTTATTTTGAAGAACAACTACAAAAAACAACCATGGATAAATTTGATGATCCAAGCTACAAGTAAGACGCCTGTTTCAAAGCCTATGGTTTAAATATCTAATCAATTCTCTCAACTGCCTACAATTTTTGCCACTATAATGTTTTGTTTTTTATGCTCTTTTATACATTGTATACGTTTTATTGATTTTAATCGTTACTTACTAGTTTTAATATTACTACCCTGATTTTGTTTTAACATTGAGTTATTGCGCAATAAACATTCAGTTAAGCTGACTTGCTTAACCATGAAGCCTTCTTCCGTAAACAGTAACTCGGTGACACCGGGTCGCACAACATTTTTCCTCTTTAAGTGGACTTAACCCGATTTTTGTCTGACAGACGCGGTATCAGGTCTCCCCGGTCTTTCCTAATCGGTATCGGGGCCAATGTTATCAGCAACATCACCTTCCTGATTTGTTACATCGGTTGGCCTGTTTAATTTACGTATTATTAATAAAAATTTATAAAGAGGACAACAAATCTCTCTGAATCTGTCATTTCAATGCTATTTTATAGAAAAGTCTACTGATTAATTCACATCAACAGAAATATTACTTACTAATTGCAAATGTCTACCTTAACTTTTACACCACTTGAAGGTCAAAGCCTTGGAGCTAGGATCACAATGCCATCGTACACAAATGATCCATCCAAATTAACTGATAAAGATTTCGCAGCATTGAAACATGCACTATTAACCTACTCTGTTCTTGTCGTTCCAAAACAAGAACAGTTATCTCCTGAATCTCAGCATGCTTTAACTATAAGGTTTGATCCATCCTCTGCCAGTAATTATGGTCATAAAGAAGAACTTTTCCATTCAACCAAGTCCATTTTAGCTAAAGATGGTAGATGCGTTCCAAGAAGACCTGAAGTTATGATGGTTGGTAATGGTTCATTCGAAGCTGGTCATGAAGGTATGAAAGAATTTAATTTAGAACATCCATCACATAAAACTTTCCATAAAAAATTACTTACCGACGAAGAATTAGCCCAAAATCAAACAAAATTCTATAGATGGCATATTGATGCGGCATTATACGAATTATCGCCTCCTGTTGTTACTACACTACTGGGTTTGCAAGTTCCTGCAAGTACTGAAAGACAAAAGATTGTTTACGAAGATACCGATGAATCAATAGATATTGCTAAAGGTGCGACAGCGTTCGCGTCTGGTAAAGTTGCATTTGACTTATTATCTGATCAAGATAAAGAATTTGCATTAAATACTACCGTTGTTTATGCTCCACATCCATATATTTACATTAATAACTGTAAAGCAACTTCAGATGGCTTGACTATCGAATCAGAGGAACCACCTCAAGAAGCAGATTTCGATGATTTGCCCGTCTGGGAAGAATCGAAAGTTAAAAAATTACCGCTCGTTTGGACTAATCCTGAAACTGGTAACCATCATTTACAAGTCCATGGTTGTTGTGTTTATAAAATGATTAATAACAAAACTGGTGAAACTGTCGCAGAATTGAAAGAAGCAAGAAAAATTGCTCAAAGATTGATGAGACCAGCCATTGGTCCTAAATATGTTTACTGTCATGAATGGAAGCAAGGTGATCTTTGTATTTTCCATAACAGAGGTGTTATTCATTCCGTTACTGGTGAAATGGCACCTGAAGAAACCAGATTAATGCACCAGTGTAATGTTGCAAGTGGTTCTGATCCAATCACAGCTTTTTAAGTGCACCTCTTGTTCTTTTAAATCGCTTTTATAAATTTCGAATTCCAATTTCATATTGATATAAAAATTCTAAACGTTACATAAAGTATGAGTAAAAAAAATAATATATTAAAAAATAAATTATAAATTAATTATCCTATAATTATCGTCTCCTTCTAGTGGATCTCTCTCTGTAATTATTATTCTGGTTATTTCCCTTCTCTAAATCTTTGTCGGCTTGGTCTCTGACATCTCTAGAATTAGACATATTGGCTAATCTGGAGTTAGGTGGTTCTGGGGTATTGGTTGTGGGTCTTGATGGTAGTTTCGGTATGTTAGGTAATCCTGGCATATTCATTCCCATACCAGAGGGGTTCATCATCATTGGATTTCCTCCCATCATATTCATCATTGGATTAACTGGTGGTTGACCTGTGTTACTATTATTTATACCTTGAGAAAGATTCATACCTGGTTTAAACATATTGCCCATACCTGGTGGCATGCCCATAAAACCTGGCATCGGGCCCATCATGAATGGTGGCGGCATTGGCATTGGAGGTCCAGGTGTTGGAACACCAGATGCATTTGCTTGAGCTGCTGCCCCTGGTAGTATTTGTGCAAGAGTTGGAGGAATTGAGCCACTCGATATTAGCTCAGTAATAACTTTCCCTGGATTGAAATCTGTCCGAAGTTTATCAACTTTTGAACAGTATGCCAACCAAGAAATTTCATCGAAGCCAAAATTGAAATAGTCAGAAATATCTGCACCAGGTAAACGCCATGGCTTACCTTTAAGCTCATCTAACGAAAGTTGAGTAATCGGTATATCGTTATACTTACCTATTTTATCAACGTCCAATCCATTTGATTTCGTTAGAATCGGGACTGTTGTTTCTTGTGATGTTGTAGTTTCTGAAGTTTTTTCGTCTTCTAAATTGACTTGTTTGGATTCTAGTGATCCTATAACAAACTCGATATCAGAATCCGAATCTGATTCTGAATCTGACTCGCCTTCTGAATCTTCTTGTTCCTGTTTTTGGTCATCTGTACTCTCATTGCTTTTGGTTTGTGTAGTTATTAAAAAATCTGTTTCTCGTCTATCTGGAGATTTTGATTTTAGCGTATCGCCATCTTTGGCCTCAATTGTTGTGCTTGTCGAGGGGGCCTTTGAGTTCTGATATTGCTGTTCTTCATCTGAACCATATAAAAATGCATCATCATCCTCCATGTTGTAAATATTTTAGCCAATATTAGTCTAGATATTAATTCGGTTTAAACGAGGCAGATATAAAAAAAACTATTATTTCTCATGTTATGAAATTTCGCTCTTTTACAAATATTTAGTTAACTATGTAATAGGATCAGGTTTTTATGGGAAGATGTTATTTAATGCCTATACGTATCTTCAGTGAGTAAAAGATATTAGATCTGTTTTGGATAAATAACAATAAAAATAAAATAAGGTTCTTTCGAAGTTCAGGTCCTGCAAAAACTTTTTAATCACATATACACTTCAAATTAAAGCCAAATAGATTAGGTATCCTTTTTTTAAGTTTTTTTATTTTTAGTGTACTTGTGGTGATAGAATTAAATTATTAAAAAAATCAAGTTGTTATTTTCACATTTATATATGTCGATTACTTGTAACAGAATAAGTGCATTACCAGTCTAATACTGCAAATAGGATGGTTTCTCACTTTCTGTATAAAGGAAGTATTAAATTAACGGTTGAAGTAGTAAGTATACTTGATTTTTACTGTAGATCGTCGGTTATTGGCCTACGATTTTGTACAAATGTTAGTGATCGAACCAATCTTAAAGGTTAAGTATATAATATTCTTATTATACTAGTTGGTAAAGGAATCATTTTAAAGACAATATATTTTGTCTTCCTTATCAGAATAAAATATAAAACTGAAAAGAAATTCACGTGTTTGTTAATGGGGCTAGAATTAGCCCTTTTTCAAATTTCTTTGAAAATTTTCCTCTGAAAGCAAGTCACACTCAATCCTCAAAAATTTTCAGTGTAAGCTCAAACGGACTAGCTTTCACTCCCACTGCAGCGCGCCAGAAGATTTCATTAAAACTTTTTTCAGTTACTGAAAGTTCAACTTTTTCTTCTCTTTTACTTTATAGTTTATCTACCAACAACAGTTTATAAACATATAATACACAATGTATGTGATTAATTCAGCATAAAGAAAAGTTATATTGATTACCATTTATTGAAAGAACAATACTTATTGAGACACCTAAGATATTTCAAATGTGATCACAATATTAAATGAAAAATTATCAATTTATTGAATGCCTGGAACCTTAATTTCAGTGGAATACTAATTTGTTTTTATATTAATCAATTGTTATTAAACTCACTGAATGTTCCAATTTTGAATACTTTTGATTTTTCGATAGATTCGGCAAAATATTTTAGGCGAAATTCACTGATTTTATTAAAACTTCACATTTTTTTCAAAACTATAAGCAGTTCTTTCAACAAATATATGAATAACTTTTCTCAATAGTTTTTATCATTAAAGTCGATTTACTAACATCAAATCATTTTATTTTAGGTCCAAGAGAACTAAGAAGGTCGGTATTACCGGTAAGTATGGTGTCAGATATGGTTCTTCATTAAGAAGACAATGTAAGAAGTTGGAAGTCCAACAACATGCAAGATACGATTGTTCTTTCTGTGGTAAGAAAGCTGTTAAGAGAGATTCAACTGGTATCTGGTCCTGTAAGTCTTGTAAGAAGACTGTTGCAGGTGGTGCTTACACTGTTTCAACTGCTGCAGCTGCAACTATCAGATCTACTATCAGACGTTTAAGAGAATTGGCTGAAATTTAAATGGTGTTTCAATCTGGTATAAATATCTTTTTAACATAGTTTATAATATAAGTGGAGGTCTTCTGATTTAATGTTTATTAGTAATTCTTTTTGTGTTTTTTACAATAATGTTATATTACTATATAATGTCAACTAGTTGTAAATTGCAAATGGTAAATTGTAATTAAGTTCACTTTAAAAAATTGACAAAATAATTCGTATCATTCTGATGGATTTTGAAATTCTTGGGAAGCATGAAAAAACGAAAAGTATAGGACCGCTATTCAATACATTTTGCGGTAAGAAACACCTTGATGATAGGTTGAACTATGAAGGTAAACCCAAAAAAATATAAGCTTTCACTTTGAAAAAGTGATGAGCTAAAAAATTTGAACTGAAAACTGAATTTTAAAAATTGGTGCATGCGGGGTTTGAACCCGCGACCATCGCGTTTCTTGAAACGGTGTGTGACGTTGGTATAGACGTCATATACGACTATAAGCACGATGCTCTTGACCTCTGAGCTAATGCACCACTGTAGAGATTTTAAAGTGTTGTATTTAATTTACTAAATTTTAAAAATCACTAATCAAGTTTTTTGCATTATATAAGCTACTAGAGCAGTAAAAAAAATTTGTTAAAGCTCCACCTCTTAAACTGTATGTTTTGAATAAAATTCTATCTATCAGAGGACGGGTTAGCTAACCTGGATATCTTCTACCTTAGGCACAGTTATATTAATAACCAGTACAAGTAGACTTGTCACATGACATCCCCTCTAGCC